>OY757544.1:965006-1000006 GCA_963584105.1 Alviniconcha strummeri
TATTGCTCTCTTACACAACTATTACACCTTTCTATGGGTCAGACTACTCATCTGTAGCTCTTTCGGTCAGGCTACTCACCTGATGTTCTGCGAGTCAGACACCTCACAGCAGTCCTGTGAGTCAGACTACTCACCTGTTGTTCATGAATCAGACTACTCACCTGTTGTTACATGGGTCTGACTACTCACCTTTTGTTACATGGATCTGACCACTCACCTGTTGTTAACGAGTCCGACTACTCATCTGTGAGTTAAAATATATACCTGTCATTAAGTGAGTCAAGCAGCAGGCCCGTTGTTCTATGAGTCAGACTGCTAACCTGTTCTTTTGTAAGTCAGACTACTCTCCAGTTGTTTCGTACGTCAGACTATACGCACCTCTTTCTCTGTGAGGCAAAAGGACATACCGGTTGCTCTGTTAGTCAGACTATTCACCTGTTGTTCTGTGGGTCAGATAATAATTGTCGTTCTGTGAGTCGAACTACACTCACCTGTTATTCTGTGAAGCAGACTCCTCACCTTTTGATCTGTGAAGCAGACTACTCACTTGTTCTGTGAAGCAGACTCCTCACCCGTTGTTCTGTGAAGGAGACTACTCACCTGTTGTTTCCTGTGAACGGGACTCCTCACCTGTTGTTTCGTGAAGCAGACGACTCACCTGTTGTTCTGTGAGGCAGACTACTCACTGTTCTGTGAAGCAGACGACTCACCTGTTGTTCTGTGAGGCAGACTACTCACTGTTCTGTGAAGCAGACGACTCACCTGTTGTTCTGTGAGGCAGACTACTCACTGTTCCGTGAAGCAGACGACTCATCTGTTGTTCTGTGAAGCAGACTACTCACCTGTTGTTCTGTGAAGCAGACTACTCACCTGTTGCTATGTGAAGCAGGCTACTCACCTGTTGCTACGTGAAGCAGACTACTCACCTGTTGCTACGTGAAGCAGACTACTCACCTGCTGTTCTGTGAAGCAGACTACTCACTTGTTGTTCTGACCCGGGCCGCCCCATGCCCGTGGGTACAGGTAGTAGCCCCAGTGACCGCCAGGCATCAACTCCTGCGCCACAGCAAGCTTGGCCGACATGATCCTCCTGCCATACAACAGACCAGCGCTGTAACAGCCCTACAGACCACTTGACATCCTGCCACACAACAGACCAGTGCTGTAACAGCCCTACAGAACACCTGCCATCCTGCCACACAACAGACCAGTGATGTAACAGCCCTACAGACCACTTGACATTCTGCCACACAACAGACCAGTGCTGAAACAGCCCTACAGACCACCTGCCATCCTGCCACACAACAGACCAGTGCTGAAGCAGCCCTACAGACCACCTGCCATCCTGCCATACAACAGACCAGTGCTGTAACTGCCCTACAGACCACCTCCCATCCTGCCACACAACATACCAGTGCAGTAACAGCCCTACAGACCACCTGACATCTTGCCACACAACAGACCAGTGCTGTAACAGCCCTACAGACCACTTGACATCCTACCACACAACAGACCAGTGCTGTAACAGCCCTACAGACCACTTGACATCCGGCATGATCTCCCTGCCACACAACAGGTCAGTGTGCTGTAACTGCCCTACAGACCACTTGAACTAATAAGAAGAAAAAAGAAGAAGGAGAACTCTTAGAAAGCGCTGTGGGCTCTGTACATTATCAACATCCACATCCACATGGCAGAAAAGCACAAGTACTATAAAAGCATATATCAATATCAACCTGATCATCAAAAAAGCACAAGTACTGTAAATGCCTACATCAACACTAAAGCATTTCATACCGACTTAACCACTCACAATATGATTACACACAGACACCTACACACTCACACCCACACTCACCTATACCCTCCCCCGCCCCCCCTCCCCCCCCCCCACCTCCACACACAACACAGCTGAAGAAGCGGCAGCAGCAGGCTCTCCTGGTAGTCGCATGCTTTCCGGCCCCCCACCCCCTACCCATGGCGTTAATTTCAGAGTCTGAGGTGAAGGCAGCGCGGATGAGGTGTATTTTAAGGCTGGGTTTAAAAGATGATCGAGAGAGATGTAGAGAATCGGGTTTGTATCGGAACGGAGTTCCACACACAAGGCGGCTGGTACTGAAACGACCTTGCACCGGCGCTTTTCAAGTTAACACGTGGGACAGAGAGCGGTTTGTCAGAAGATGATCGAAGGGATCTGCGGGGAGTGTAAGAGGAGACAGAGGACACACGCAAACAGTCCCAAACAACCCTGCGCCGCACACGCGGCCGAGTGCCTGTGAAATTGTTTAGCGAAATGATAAACTTGCCCGGACCCTTTGGCCCCGCCTAGCCGTTTCCAGCCTGGCCGTTTTTATTCCAAGACTCTAGCACGATTTTTGGCGTTTTTCTGATTTTTCTGTTCCGATCCGACGATTCTAGTTTCGTTTTCTAACGGATGCCATCTTAGCTGTTGCTATGACAATTGCTTCCGTTGAAAAGTTAATGAATTATTTTAATAATCATAATAATAATAATAATGTACCTCATGCGCTCATCAACGCCCTGAGCGCTCACATGATACATATTAGCCTAAATATGATATTCTATACACATGCACAGCATAGTCCCACCAAACAATTGACATAAAATATTTAAAAACAAAACAAAACAAAAACAAAAAAACAAACGCAATACATACGCACACACACACACACACACACACACACACACACACACACACACACACACACACACACACACACACACACAAAAAAAAACAACAAAAAAACTGACTGACTGTAGCAGAAACTGGGTACTGATATAGTTAGGATGGAAATACTCTGAGAAGGAGGAGGTTTTAGTTTGGCTTTAAAAGATGCCAGGGTTGAACAGTGTCTAAGGGCTTGTGGGAGTGAATTCCAAATGTGGGGTCCAAAGCAAGAGAAGTTGCGAAAACCATGAGTCTTGCGTTTCTATTGTTGGATTTCCAGCATGCGGGTGTCAGAAGAAGAGCGTAGTGTACGAGACGGAGTGTAGACATGCAGCAGTTTCCCTAAAATCTAAAGTATTGTTGCAGGTTTTATATGTAATCCAAAATGGCATGCAATGCACGACATGGCTGTTATTCATGATGATTTTTACGGAATTTAGGTAAACTATTTCTTCGGGCTTTGAATAGTGCATTCAGCCAATGAAAACTGGTTTCAAGTTGGAAGACGCTTTGAATGACTTCCGTTTACCGTTTAGCAGACGAAAGGAATTTAGTTTCACACCGAGAAAAAAGCACATTACAGCGACTGAAAACATCCGAAAAAGGAGTATCCATAATGAAAATATCACAAGAGAGAACGGCATTGAGAAGTGTACCAACATTATTTAAGAGGCGGTAGAATAACCGCATATATGTCTGTCAAACAAAACGGAGAGCGATATAAAGATAAATTTCAGCGACTTTCGCAAATTTCTCTGTAGTGTAGTGGGTAACTAGCCGGACTGCCTTTCAAACGAGTTGGGTTCAATCCACGGTTTTCTTCATTCGTTTTTTTTTTTTCGTTTTTTTTTCTTTTTTCCTTTCTTCCCCCCCCCCCCCCCCCCCCCCCCCCCCCCACCTTTAAAATAATCTTTTAGCTGCTGCAGTATTCAACATCGCGGAAATGTGCAACCAGTTTTTTTTCTGTGTGCGTATTATGTGTGCTCATTTTTTTTTTTTTTTTTTTTAAAGTTTATAATCGATCACAGGTGTGTGGCACGGCTGACAGCTTCCTTTCCGCTAAGCGCGGGGAGAGTAGTGGTTGTGAGAGGTCGTTCGCTTTTCCATCAGTGTATGGGGAATGACTCTCTCTCTCTCTCTCTCTCTGTCTCTCTCTGTCTCTGTCTCTGTCTCTGTCTCTGTCTCTGTCTCTGTCTCTGTCTCTCTCTCTCTCTCTCTCTCTTCCTTCTCCTTCTGTCATCAAAGGTGTCTAGAGTGGTATTCCTAGACCTAAAGAAGGCTTTCGACCTGGTTGATCGCGATATCCTATTGAAGAAGCTCGCCATTTATCTTAAAAACTCCTGTTCTCTACCGTTTTTAAAAATCATATCTTCATAATAGAACGCAATGAGTCTTATTCCATGGCTCTTATTCCTCCAAAGAGTCAGTAAAGTATGGTGTACCACAAGGCTCTGTTTTGGGACCTTCCATTACACGTGAAAAATATATCTGTTGAATGTAACATGCTGGCAGATGACACAACACTACACACATCTGGAAAAGATATGCAAATCAGAAGCAATATGTAAGACAACGTAGATCAGGTATCCAATTGGTGTGATAATAATCATATGGTCATCAATCCGATCAAGACCAAGTCTATGACAACCGCTACCAGACAGAAACACCAGCAAAAATTGATCAAGTGTCAAAACACCGTCTTTTAGGTATAACCATAGACAATAAACTTCGCTGGGACTCACATACTAATAATGTATGTAAAACACTTTCAAGACGAGTCTTCCTTCTGTCGAAATTAAGGTACATCGTAGACATCGACACCAGAAAACTGTTCTTGAATGCCAAAATTAAACCTAACATTTATTATGCGTCAGTTGTGTGGGACGGATGTAATGATGTCCTCAAAAAGAGATTAAATTCTCTGCACAGAAGAGCTGTAAAGTTAATCTTTCCGGATACAACTCTAACTACTGACCAGAAACTGAAAGAGATGAGAATAATGAGCCTACAAAAACAACTTGAATATAACAAAGGTTTGTTCGTGAATAGGGTCCTTAGCAATGAGGCCCCAAAGTACATATCTAACCTGTACACACACACTCCCTCACGCTATTCCAACTCTAGGAACAATCACCTTGGTTTGCCTAGGCCAAGGATAGACATATTCAAAACAAATATATCCTTCTCTGGTGCTTTTCTATGGAACAACCTACCTCTGACAGTCAGATCTTGTCAGTCACTCAGCTCCCTCAAGCGAAAACCTCGTGCACACCTTGAAGCAGTTATATAGGATGGATTGTGACATAATACTGCTAGGGAGAGAGAAACAGACAGTGAGGTTTTCGAGTATTGCCATTGCAATGACTGGTCATTTGAGACCTACTTTATACACCCACAGAACTCCGCCCAGTCCTTCCGACTGCTTGTGAAAGTGACTTTTTGTTGTTGTTGTTTTGTGTTTGTTGATGTGTTTTTATTTTCCCCTCTCCCTTACCTTTCTTTATAAGCATTGACTGCTTTTCTTTTTCTTTTCCAGTACTGGTCATATGAATTGATCAGATGTTCTACTGCCTTATTTACCGGTCATATGCTCATAATGTATAAATGAGTGAGGTATGCATGTGTGCATCTGGCGTTACGAACACGCTGTGTTTTCTGTGGAAATTCTCATGTATAACGTTTCACTCACTCATTCATGCCTATATTTATATAAATGATGCCTGTAACATTATATTTACTCCTCAGTAGCTTAGCAAGGACTAGTTGTTAGACAGATTTTTGACTAAACTTAAATTACAATCCTTGTAAAATAAGGTTTTCCAGTTGGAGTTCCTTTCCGCTAATCCGCTAAACGCGGGGAGAGTAGCTGTTGTGAGAGGTAATTCGCTTTTCCGTCAATGGATGGGGAGTCTCTCTCTCTCTCTCTCTCTCTCTCTCTCTCTCTCTCTCTCTCTCTCTCTCTCTCTCTCTCTCTCTCTCAAAATATGATCATCCAATCTTAGTTCAGATTTTAGAATTATATACGCAAATGACAAGAGACGGGAGAGAGATTGTTTTTATCTGGGTTCCCGGCCATGTTGGCATTAGGGGAAATTCGGCTGCAGATTCTGCAGCAAAGGACGCCAGGGGTCGCACTGCCTTTCAGAGATCTGCGTCAACCGACGCGAAACATTACGTATTTTGTGTCAGTTATACGAAAAATGCGTAGCCTATTGCGTGATTCAGGCGGGGTTGTTAATTCCCTTGACTTTTGGCCGGCATCGCTTAAGTCCCCTGGCTGCTTTTACTTCCGGTGCATACTTTCTTCACAATGGAAGGCGGTGACAGTGAATTTGCGAATTTTACACTGCCAACTTTAAAGGCATTTTTGGAGGCCCGTAGTCATATTGTGTCTGGCAATAAGCAATAACTTGTTGCTCGTGCTTTAGGATGCCCCAAAACGCATTTTTTCTACGAACTCGAGATCTTCTGGTCAGCCAAAAAACGACGCAAAGACACTTTTTTCCACCCTCCATCCCCTTTCCACGGTAATTTTTGCAACTGCAGCAGTATTGGCTTTTGTACTGCTTCGCGATTCTAGGTTCAATTTCCACTGTTATACACAGCGTGAAGTAACGCCTATAGGCCCGGAAGTGCGCTGCGGCCTCTCGCGACTTCTTTCGCGAAAGATTACAAAGCGCATTCACTCTAGCTGAATCGCCCAATAGCATACACCTTGGACTGAATTAGTGCACAAAGCGAAATTGATGGAGTTCACGATATATAAAGTGAGCAGACGAAAATAGTAAAACGAAAGTCTACCCGTGCACAAAAAAGTGGAAACGTTCAGTAAATATGCCGTTCGTAAAGAGTGTGAATAGATCGGAACATAGTACGCGGCACGATGAGCAAAAGATGTCGGCAAACCCGGTTCTTGTCTACCGCGGGATTTAGTGACGAGATCAAGTTGAAATCGAGGCTGCCGCCATTTTCTCTTATTCGTATTTGATGTCAACGCGCGTTTTCTTCACGGCTTCGTAGTCGTCTACATTTGAGTAAATTCTGTTACACGCGGACAGTTAGCCTAGGCACAATGCGTTGTTTCAGATTCCATCTTTGGGATCGTGTCCTCTGTCGACTGCATCGGAAATTATCACTGATATTGTGATAAATTTTGCAGGATACGCGATTTCTCGCTGGCCAGACTGATACTTTGGTTTATTTACTGAAATTCCTGTATGTAAATTCTTGCGTGGTTGGTGGGCGTATAGGCCGAAACCTTTTTTTAAATCTTGTCCATTGTATGTGTTTATACATTTTTCTGCAGCTTATTGTACGGCGCATTGTGCCCTAGATCTTGCTAAGGATCATGCGCCATAGAAACGTCCATTATTATTATTATACGGAGACCGATTACTCTTCCAGATTTGGGTTCATAAGGATTCGGTTCAAATAAATCATTGTCATTCTTCGGAAAAGTATGCGAATTGTATTCACAGACACAGGGCGCTACCGATTATAACGCGCATAGATGATTGATTGGGGGGGGGGGGGGGGGGGAGTATCGCCAAACAGACCAGAATCATAGTAACGGCAGCTTGCGCGTTTATTTCGTCGTCCAGAGTCCGCCCTTCATTGACTGCACTTGTGCCGGGGAGGAGTGCGGAACCACGGCTGAGATCACACGGAGTTTGCAAATCGATCTAGTGTTGAGTGACGCGGCAGCCACCAGTGAGCCGTAACATGCAGAATCGGTGTTCAGTCATTTTTGCGTACGGTGACGCAACGATGTGGCCAAAATGCGTACGGCACCCGAAAATTAAATATTGACTCACAGTTTTGCTATGAGCGCGACCCCTGGATGCCCTTGATGGTGACATCTCGGTTAAGCTCATCTCATTCTCAGACCTAAAATCACGAACAAATAAATATATATTAGAACTGTGCCAATCTGAGTGGGATGCGTTCCAGGAAAATAAATTACATAAAATATTCCCAATGTTAAAAGAATGTATAGTTTGTCCTCGGACAAACAGAAAAGAAGAGACTGTGATGGCCCGATTGCATATTGGCTATTCTTTTATAACTCATTCCTTTTTATTGAAGGGTGTGGAACCGCCAGTGTGCATCGGATGTGATCAACATTTAACCATAGAACATATTTTACTTACTTGTTCGGATTTTATTGAAATGAGAAAGAGCCACTTTACAGCTCAGTCACTGCGTATGTTGTTTCAGGATATTTCGCCTGAGAATTTTTTTAACTTCTTGAAAGGAATTAATATTTTTGGAAACATTTAAATTTGAGATAGTTTTTAGTTATGTTTGTGTTATTCACTTTTAAGCATGGTTTTAAAACTGTATATAGACCCATTTTAAGACATACACATTATTAAAAATTAAATATATGATATCAGATGTGTATCGCCCCGATATAACCGTACCGGTTGACTGGGCGTAAAGCACTAACTTACTTACTTACTTACTTACTCTCTCTCTCTCTCTCTCTCTCTCTCTCTCTCTCTCTCTCTCTCTCTTATGTTTTGTGTGGAAATTATCATGTATAACGTTTCACTCACTCATTCATACCTATACATATAAATAATGCCTGTATTTTTACGATATTTATTCATCAGTAGCTTAGCAAGAACGAGTTGTTAGGTTTTTGACTGAACCTAAACTAAAATCCTTGTAAAACAAAGTTTTCGAGTTCGAGTTCGAGTTCCCTTTTCTTTCCGAAAAAAATAATAATAATAAAAAAATAAAAATAAATCTGAAACCAGATTGTTGTAAAACAAGAAGAATTACCCCAAACATTTGGAGTTTTTGTCTTGTCCTAATAAATAGCGTTCCGCTTTTGAAGGTTTTATGTATTTGGATCTCTTCTTTCTTCTTCGACTTCTTCCCTCTCTCTCTCTCTCTCTCTCTCTCTCTCTCTCTCTCTCTCTCTCTCTCTCCCTCTCACCCCACGTCACTGTGTATATGTATCAAGTGTATCAGTTCAGTAGCTTGGGTGACGAGTGCGAGAAACACAGCAAACACAACATCAAGCATAGACAGAAACTGAGAGTGACACAGTCAGTGACACAGCAAACATCACATACTATGAACTTACAATGACACACCAAACATCACAATAAGCTGACACTGAATGTTACAGAGAAGAAGAAGAAGAAGAAGAAGAAGAAGAAGAAGAAGAAGAAGAAGAAGAAGAAGAAGTACTTTGTTTCGCTTGTTTTTTGTAGTTGTTTCATCATTGATTTCAACACTCTAGATCTGTGAATGTTGAGTCAGTTCCTTGACAATTGTGCTTTTGTTTCTTTTTTATATCCCAAACACACCAATGTGGGGATTTGATTATAAACAACATGCATCCATCCTTTACAGTATACCTTTAACTGACACCCAGAGTTCCTTGCATAATAAAGCTATATATGGTAGTTTCATAGAAAAATGGCTATCTGCGCTGTAACATCCCGACATGAACATCGTGCCACACAACAGACCAGTGCTGTAACAGCCCTGCAGACCAAGTGGGTTCAGTGTCTGCCCGCAGCTAGCATAAATTGCTGCCAGAAACACCTTCTGAGTGCTGTCAACACGGCCAGTTTTCCTTCATTTGCTCTTCTCCTTTTTGCATTTACTGTCTGCCCCAAGACGATGATAAGAATCCGTTTGTGTGAATCCGTTTGAAAAGTTGAAACAGCTGGAAACAATATTTGTAAATTGTCCAGTGGCAGCAATAGCAGCAGCAGATGACGATGATGACGAAGAAGAAGAGAAAAAGGAAAAACAAAATCAATGAAACCAACAGCAACAACAGTACCAACAAAAACGACACAACAACAGCTGTATTAAAATAACGAAAAAAACACAAAAAACAGCGATGACAACAACAGCAACAACACCACCACTAACAACAACAAGGAGGAAGAAAAGAAGAAAGTAGCAGCAGAAGTGGTAAGCAGTTTTAAGCGGAAACTCTTGCATCAGCAGCCGACTGAAGCTAACCTGGCCGCGGCATTCCACTCTGCTTGCGCCAGCTTGTCCACCATGGTTTTATTGTACTCTGGGTGACGCCGCCTCACCAGGTTTCTAGACTCTGTCTGGTACACCTTCATGCTGCCGAAGTTGGTGTAGAACGTCGGTCGCCATGACTCAAAGTCCAGGACACCCAGCCCTTTGAAGTTGGCCACTCGGTACCGAGCCAGCGCCGCTCTCGTCGCGGCAAAGGTGGTGTCATTCACCAGCTGCAACAGTCATCAGTGACAGAGGTGGTGTGGTTCACAGGGTACAACAGTCATCATTGACAGAGGTGGTGTGGTTCACAGGGTACAACAGTCATCATTGACAGAGGTGGTGTGGTTCACAGGGGACAACAGTCATCATTGACAGAGGTGGTGTGGTTCACAGGGTACAACAGTCATCAGTGACAGAGGTGGTGTGGTTCACAGGGTACAACAGTCATCAGTGACAGAGGTGGTGTGGTTCACAGGGTACAACAGTCATCATTGACAGAGGTGGTGTGGTTCACAGGGTACGACAGTCATCATTGACAGAGGTGGTGTGGTTCACAGGGTACAACAGTCATCAATGACAGAGGTGGTGTGGTTCACAGGGTACAACAGTCATCATTGACAGAGGTGGTGTGGTTCACCAGCTGCAACAGTCATCAGTGACAGAGGTGGTGTGGTTCATAAGGTACGACAGTCATCAGTGACAGAGGTGGTGTGGTTCACCAGCTGCAACAGTCATCAGTGACAAGGTGGTGTGGTTCACAAGGTACGACAGTCATCATTGACAGAGGTGGTGTGGTTCACCAGCTGCAACAGTCATCAGTGACAGAGGTGGTGTCATTCACAAGGTACGCCAGTCATCAGTGACAGAGGTGGTGTCATTCACAAGGTACGCCAGTCATCAGTGACAGAGGTGGTGTCATTCACAAGGTACGACAGTCATCAGTGACAGAGGCGGTACCATTCAGAAGGTACAACAGACGAGAACATGGCGGTTACTGTCCATGACCTGCAAGAAATGACAGCAAACAAGGTGGTGTCGCTCATCAGTTATAACAGACGACAACGACAATCGTGGGGTCTTTCGCGAGCTGCAACAAAGCACAGTGACAAGGGAGGCGTGGTACACACACACACACACACACTCACACACACACACACACACACTCAACCACACGCGCACACACACACACACATACACACACACACACACACATACACACACACACACACACACACACACACACACACACACACACACACACGCATGCACGCACGCACGCACGCACGCACACACACACGCACAAACGCACGCACACAAACACACACACACACACACACACACACACACACACACACACACACACACACACACTGTGTACCTGCGGAAGTCCCCCATTGATAGACTTGTTCCCGGAGAACGTTGGCCACCTGCCCGTGTTGTACAGGGTCTGGATCTCGTCACCGATGAACATACGACCCGAGTTGTGAATGATGCCGTAGTCAGACAGGTTCAGGGGATGACCCTTCCACTCACAGTTATCTGGGTGGTTCCACACTACCCGGAATGGCTGGTCGGGTGGAGGCAGTCCTTGCGAACACTGTGGAGTCTCCAGGGCTCCACGGGAGGGTGGGCAGAAGGAGGCAGTGGGGAATAGGTAGCTCAGAATGATGACCGCAGTGAGCAACACGGGTAAGGTTTGGAGGGGACTGGACTTCATCAATGCTGCGATCTTTGCTGTGGTGGGACACACTACAAATTGTAAACGCACAACCCCCCTCCCCCCCCCCCCCCCCACACACACACAATGTATACGCACAAGGTTTGAAGGGGACCGTACATCATCGTTGCTGCAGTCTTTTCTGTGGTGGGACTCATTACAGATTGTATCCAGCCTGTCAGTAAGTCAGTGAGACGCAGTACGAGTAACACTCAGCCTACGTCTTGTTGAGTTAATCAGCCTGCCTCTGGACCAGTAAAATAATGCCAACTCAGCCAGTCTGTCTCTGGGTCAGTGAGACACACGGTGAATTACAGCCAACCTGTCTTATGGTTTGCGAGACACACGGTGAACAAAGCCAGTCTGTCTCTGGGTTAGTGAGACACAAGACGAACTTCAGCCAGCCTTTCTTTTGGTCAGTGAGGCATAAGAGGAACTGCAGCCAGCCTGTCTTATGGTCAGTGAAACACAAGGCGAACTGCAGCCAGCCTGTCTAACACAAGACGAACTGCAGCCAGTCTGTGTCTGGGTAAGTGATATGTACGGTTGAGTTATTTTGACGCATTTTCTACGAAATCCAAAACTAAGCGTAACGCCCATGGCCTAGTAGAGTGGAGTGTGAATCTCAACAGAGCACTTAAGCAGAGTGGAAAAGTTTGTCACATAAACATCCGAGCAGACGCCTCGGCGCACTTAGTGGCCAAAGTCGGGGTGGCAGACGAAGTCATGTCTTCGTGTTGCAACACGGTGCAATGTGGACAGACTACACACAACGTAATTTCTACCCTGTTTGGATTTTATAGAACAATCCGCCATCTTCCTGGTGGTACCATTCTCTTATCATCAGTGTCGTAGTTATTTAGCAATAAGCCCATTTCGGTGACTAGAAACTCGTTGCATCAGAATGTAACATTTGGAATCGAGATTAAAAAGTTATGACGACGCAGCGCAGGTATGTATTACGGTGCAGTGTGGTAAAACAAGCGAAAGCCAACATACAATGATACATAACTGATAGAAAGATTTAACTGTTGCATTACCCATTGATTTACCCCTTGCCTTTAAAAATTAATCAAGTAGTTTGCAACCTTTCGATTCCGGCTGTTTCTCCTAGAAGTTTGCAACACGTTGTTTGCGGTCAAACTCAAACGTAACATCATTGTAAGAATGTAAGGAGCACGTAACACAATTTTTTGGTGTTTTATGTGGTACCATTTTTTCCCCGTGCTCTAGTTATTTAAGTAGGTCTCTGACACAAGTGATTTCAGAAAGTTGCAGAAGTATGCAAACTTTGGGCCGATTCTGAAATGTTTTGGCGCTCTTGAAGGACCAAGAATCTGAAAGAAGGTTGACTGTTTTTTTTTTTTTTTAAGGGACAATACATTCAGAGAATATTAAAGCCCATTTTCAAAGCAACAAAATGACTGTTAAATGGTGATAGATGAAAATATTATACTTGTCCGGTTTCGGTTTTATGTATTGAAATGCCTGGCTTCAAACTGTAACCGGATAAGCATAATATTATAATTCATTATCGTCATATTGTTGCTTGGAAAAAGGGCCTTACCCGAAAATTTGCACACGTTTTGTATTGTCCCATTAAAATTAGCGGTTGAAATTTGTAACACGGCGGTGTGCTGTCAAAGGAAATCAAACGTAATTGGCCTACGTTCATTGTATCGAATGGATACAAGCATCTTTCCTCCACTGCCTATCTTGCTTTTTGTTTGTTTTCTTGCTTGGTTGTTGTTGTTGTTGTTTGTTTGTTTTTGCTGTTGTTGTTTTTTCTCCTGTTTATTGTTTTGTTTTGTTGTTGTTGATGATGATGATGAAGATGATGTTTCAACACTCTTGTCGTGTTTTTTTAATAATATGTAACATTAATATAGCGCCTAGTCCAACTAGACTGGCTCAAAGCAATTCACAATTCAAAACAAGAATGAGCATCACAATCAAAACGTAAAACATGCATACACCAGACAATCCAACGCTAACAGCAAAGCGCTGCCAAACATGCACACATCCCAGAATAATTAATGCAATCAAGACATGCAATGCAGCAATACATGGACCATGGACACACCTCTTGATTGCAAATCAAATACAAAGAGCTTCATAATAATCATATGCATAAAAACTGAGTTTCTTTTGGAAGGTTTGGGAGAACAAGTGGGGTTTCAGTTGTGACTTAAATGAGGAGCATGTTTGTGTGTGGCGGATGGAGAAAGGCAGATTATTCCAGGTTACGGGACCCTGATAGGAAAAAGATCTCTGGCCTGAGAATTTCTTTTGGAACAGAGAGATCTTCCGTTTACGTGTGTCGGCGGTAGACCGTAAAGTACGGGACGGTGTGCAGATTTGTAAAAGGTCAGCGAGATATTGAGGGTTGGAGGCAATGATGGAGTTGTAACACATGCAGGACAGTTTGTATGTTATGCAGTCAGAGATTGGTAACAATTGTAGAGCTATGAGGAGTGGTTTAGTCTGTTCTTGTCGGTAAAGACTTAAGAACATTCAGGGACGCCGCAAGGAGACACTTACCATAGTCTAAGCGAGAAAGGACGAGGAATATTACTAGGGTTTTGGCTGCGTCCTCTGTCAAGTACTGTCTGTTTGGGGATATTCTCCGAAGCTTCCAGTAGGCCATCTAGCACACTTTGTTTATGTGTTCTTTCATGGACAATCTCGAATCAAGGATAACACCAAGGTTTCTAAAACTTTTGACAAATGGCACAACACTAGAACCTATTTGTATGGATGCAGGTAGGTCTTTGTCAGAGTAGGAGATGGCTACAACTTGTACAAGAAAAGCTTCGGTTTTACCTTCGTTCAGTTGTAATTTGTTTTGGATCATCCAGTTCTGTATGTCATATTTGTGCATTGCTGAATGCGCTCGATAGCATTATCGATGTTCGTAAAATCAGAGGAAATGTTCAGCTGCGTATCATCAGCAAAGGATTGTTGGTTTACTGGGTGCTTGGCAATCAGATCAGAGAGGAGTTTAGTGTACATGGTAAACAAGACCGGGCCGAGAACAGGCCTTTGAGGGACACCGAACGACGGTGGGACTGGTTCTGAATCATGTACAAGTACAGAGACAAACTGCATTCTACCAGTAATGCACGACCTCAACCACACTAGCGCTGTACCATCGACACCAAAGTATGACTGCAGTCGTGCTAAGAGGATCTCGTGGTCAGTGGTGTCGAAGGCTGCCGCCAGGTCAAGCAGCATAACCAGGGAGATCTTTCCATCATCCATCTCGGCTAGTAGGTCATTGGTAACATGGGTGAGAGCCGTCTCCGTACTGTGTCCTGATCGGTATGCTGATTGAAACGGGCTGTTCGATTTCAAGTGATCTTGAAGTTGACAAAGGACAGTCTTTTCCAATAGTTTGGACAAGAATTATTATTATTCATAGCTTTTATATAGCGCTATTCTCAGCTCTCGAGCAGACTCACTGCGCACATGTCTCACGTGATTCGAATGAGTGACTGTATCCTTTCATACAGCGTATTTTTGTGATGTACTGGTAGCGCTCTTTGGTTGTTGCATGGCTGGTGCCACGTGAAATACTGCTGTCTCGGCGCAGGTTCTGTGTACACCATTCAACAACGCACCAGTAGTTTACAGTGTCACTTCATTCATAGGGTGTATGTGTGTTTAGCTGTAACCTGCCCCGGCACTTTTGGCAGAATGACCGGGATCTTTTACATGACACGGGGGTGGAACAGATACCGAAATAAGAGTCAGCACAGAAAGTTGACCCTAGAGAAGAAAATTGTCCCGCCGCTCCTGCGGGGACTCGAACCCGGAACCTTTCGATCACGAATCCAACGCTCGAACCACTCTGCTATCCCCGATCCCATGGTAAGAATGGTGGGTTAGATATCGGTCTGTAGTTTTTCAGGCTGTTAGGATCCAAATTCTGTTGTTGGTGTTGTTTTTAGCTGAGGTTTGACTATTGCCGTCTTGAAGTCAAGGGGAAAAACACCGGTTGTCAGCGACTCGTTGATAATCTGCGTCAGTGATGGTAGTAAAACGCCCATACACTCGTACATCAGTGTGGATGGCATGGAGTCCGCTTCACATGACTTTGCAGGTGTTCTTTTCAACAGGTCACGGACAAAATCTTGAGATACTGCTCTAAACTCCACAAGAGGACATCCACTGAATTCTCCCGGCTCAGCCGATGAGCGCGACGAAGCAACGCGGTCAATGTGTTGTTGCGAATAGCGGCGATCTTGCTCTGGAAGAAATCCGAACAGACACCAGGGAGTTCTTCTGTGTAGGTAGTTGGAAAGGTCGATGGATTAGCTTTTCCGAGTAATGTGTTGACGTCCAGGAAGAGCTCTCTGCATGTTGCACTAGCACAGACTTTGGCGCTGTAGTACGCTGTCTTTGCCTGCTGCACGAGCTTGGTGACTTGTTGCTTCAGTCTGGAGAAGATTTGTCTGTCGACTGTCAGGCCAGACTTGAGCCACCGCCTTTCGGCTCTGCGTCTCTGGTGTTTCAAATCCAATAGTTGTTCAGACACTGAAGCGAACCAGGGGGAGAATCTGTATGATCGCACTTTCTTTCGTGTTACTGGGGCATAACTGTCTAACCGACAGAGACTTCAGAAACGCAGTGAGTTGAGTCAATGGTGGCGATTGTGAAATAAATCCCTCCGTGTCTTCTTCGAATGCCTCACGATCAATGGCTTTCAGGTTGTGTGTTGACTTGTACACGGTGGGTCTTTTGGACCTTTGAAACGCAGTGTGCACGTGACAGAGATATGGTCTGACGTCAACAAGTGAGAAACGATGGTTGACTGGAGAAGATCGTCACTCTGTATGATCCAATCAAGAAAGTGGCCATGAGAGATGTATGATCCAATCAAGAAAGTGGCCATGAGAGATGTATGATCCAATCAAGAATGTAGCCATGAGAGATGTTTGATCCAATTAAGAAAGTGGCTATGAGAGATGTATGATCCAATTAAGAAAGTGGCTATGAGAGATGTATGATCCAATTAAGAAAGTGGCTAAAAGAGATGTATGATCCAATTAAGAAAGTGGCCATGCGAAATTATGATCCAATCAAGAATGTGGCCATGAGGGATGTGTGACCTAATCATGAATGTGGACATGAGATGTATGATCCAATCAGGAATGTGGCCATGAAAGATGTATGATCCAATCAGGAATGTGGCCATGAGAGATGTATGATCCAATCAGGAATGTGGCCATGAAAGATGTATGATCCAATCAAGAATGTGGCCATGAAAGATGTATGATCCAATCAGGAATGTGGCCATGAGAGATGTATGATCCAATCAGGAATGTGGCCATGAGAGTGCGTAGGCTGACGGACTGCTTGATCTAGGTCAAACATCTGGAGAAGGTCATTCATTCTAACTGTGGCTGGTGAGTCTGCTCGATCAAAATGAATGTTAAAGTTACCTAAAATGAGGAGACTCCCCTTTAACTGATTGCAGAACTCTAGCATGGCTGGGAACTGATCCAAGAACATAGACTCAGTCAGTCTATTCTTTTTGCTGGGGGGGGGGGGGGGGGGCGGGGTCAGGCGATACAGACAGAGAACATGAATAGAACATTGGGAAACAGACAGTTTTAGGTGCATCAGCTCAAACGCTGTGTAATCAAAGTCAAATGTAGCATCAACTGAAATGTAACGCTACAGTGAACTGCGGTGGATGACAGCTAAGCCAGCTCCACGAGAAAGTCGTGGGAAAGACTTTGCATTGTACCAGCCGGGAACATGTCCACACACTCGGCCTCGTCGCCCTTGGCTGTAAGCCAGGTCTCTGTGGGGAAAAAGAATGTCAGTGTTCTGATCTTGCACAAAGTTACAAATTTCCGTCCGTTTCTCAGCTGTACCAACAGACTTACAAGATGTGAGTGGTTTATCCGATGCCAGTGGTTTATAGTCCGATATCAATGACCGGAGGCCGGCGAAGGGGTTGTCAATGCAGTTCAATGAACGATGCAGAGTAGAGGGGTAGTCACCGGGTTGTTGACTGCTGACTGATGAATTATGAGGTTCCTTGGTCGGTTGGTCACTGGTGGTTACTGGTGAGGGGTGATGATGAGGTGTGGAGGTGTGAGCGCCAGGTTGTTTACTGGTGAGGGGTAAGTGATGAGGTGTGGAGTGGTGACCGCCAGGTTGGTTACTGGTGAGGATGAGAGATGAGGTGTGGAGTGGTTACCGCCAGGCTGGTTATTAGTGAGGGGTGAGGTGTGGAGTGTTGACCACCAGGTTGGTTACTGGTGAGTGGTGAGGTGTGGAGTGGTGACCGCCAGGTTGGTTACTGGTGAGGATGAGTGATGAGGTGTGGAGTGGCTACCGCCAGGTTGGTTACTGGTGAGTGGTGAGGTGTGGAGTGGTGACCGCCAGGTTGGTTACCTATGAGGGTTGAGTGATGAGGCGTGGAGCGGCTACCGCCAGGTTGTTTACTGGTGAGGATGAGTGATGAGGTGTGGCATGGTTACCGCCAGGTTGGTTACTGGTGGGGGTTGAGTGATGAAGTGTGGAGTGGTTACCGCCAGGTTGCTTACCTGTGAGGGTTGAGTGATGAGGTGTGGAGTTGTTATCGTCAGGTTGGTTACTGGTGAGGGGGGGGGGGGGGACCGCCAATGTGGTCGCTCGTGAGGGACGAGTGATGAGTGGCATGGTGGCCGTCAAGTTGGTCACCGGAAACGATTTGTGGTGTTACAGTCCACAGCATGGTAGTCCCTTTAGTTTTTCCATCAGTCACGCAAATCTTCCTCTGCTTGCGCCGACCTCCTCTGTGAGACCGAACTCTTGGCAGACGGGATCCAGTACCCAAGTCTCTGACTGAAGGGATGACAGAGAGGTCAAGGGTTGCCGTTGGCACAGACAGCAGCTGGTCACGAGCGTCGGTGAGGCGTGTCGCAAGCACAGCGTGCCCGGTGCACGTGTACCCGTGCAGGACAGGTGAGGCGTGTCGCAAGCACAGCGTGCCCGGTGCACGTGTACCCGTGAGTCAGGACAGGTGGGCGATCGCTGTGGAATGTTGCGGATGCACGTGCGGAGAACTGTGTTCAGGCAAACATGGTTGACACTGACCAACTATGCTTTCAGCTTTGTGAGGAAAAGAATCTATATAATCTGCAGTTCCAAGGGAAGCATGGTGCAAAACAGGCACCAAAATGAAGCCCAGTTTATCTTGAACAAGTCAGTGTACACAAGAAACGAAGACAAAACACGAGAGCCAAAGCTATGCTGTCTACCAGGCGTAGCCTCCATCTCATCACCGAGGTCATTTTTCAACGGCAACGTCGTTTTTTACATAGGTGTAGGCGACGCGTAGTAATACCTTTTGGGGAAACGTTTCTTCCCCCGTGTAAACGAGCTATCAGGTTCAGCCATAATATTCAGCTGCAAATCAAAACATCTTTTGTACCCTACCAGGATCAGATTTTTGATAACCCTGACTGCTTGGAGAGAGCTCTTTGCTTGGCATTGTGGGACAAAAATCAGATTTTGCTCCGGGGGAACTGATGCACCCAATAGGCTTTTATTGAAGGGGGTAACTCTCTGTCTCTGTCTCTCTCTGTCTCTGTCTGTCTCCCTGTCTCTGTCTCTGTCTGTCTGTCTGTCTGTCTGTCTGTCTCTCTCTCTCTCTCTCTCTCTCTCTCTCTCTCTCTCACACACACACACACACACACACACACACACACACACACACACACACACACACACACACACACACACACACACACATTTCCTCTGTTTGAGGTCTTTCAGATCTAAACATAAAGCTTCAATAATTTAGTTGCTTTTTTCTTCTTCTACACTTCGACCTTAAAAAACAAAAACAAAACAACAAAAGAAAACTAAACTTTAAAAACTAAAAGAAAACTAAAAACAAAAACTAAACTGTACTCGGAACAAAAGGACACCCTTACTCCATTAATTTCTGTAGCACTGCTTGCTGCATTGCAAGCTTTGGCTGTGTAGAAGATGGCACATCTAGTGCATACTGCTTTCTTTCCCTAGTCAGTTAATCGCCCTGATTTAACAGCCTGGCTGACTGGACGTCAAAAAACAAATTACTACCACTGCCGCCTAGCGAGCTGCCGAAGAACAAATGAACACATTGTTTTTTTGTGCAGTGTCTAACCTGACTGTAGCGGCAGGCTGTGGATCTGTGGTACTCTTTCAAAACTTCCTTACCTCTTCTCTGCCTTCTGACTGTCGTCGTTTCGGCTCTTGCACTGCGGTAGGCAGGGCACGGTGGAGTGCTCTGCCCCTGGAATTCAGTTGAACAGCCTGAAATTTATGTCTCGGATTCTGCAAGTTTTTGCCGTTGTTTGGCATTCAACAGTGTCCACCGGCGGCCCATCACATGCAGAAGAGCATGTGCCGGCTTTGCACACTTGCACGGAGGACCTAGAGACATCTTGGGACGTATGAGGAAATGGACGGTCAGCACTGGCGTTCGCAGGGACGAATTAAGTAGTGAGCTGGTTCAGTCACTGAACGGGAGACTGCGAGCGTGTGCTCGGATTTGGCCATCTGACCTCGGGGGCGACACACAGCATTCAGTGAAGAGGGAGAGCATACACGCCTGGTCGGAGTTAATCGTGAGATTTATTGCTATGCGCACAGCACACGACGGGGAAGCTGGACCTACCCACGGATGTGATCAGCATGGAAGATATTCGAGAGGGATCCGAAGCAGCGTTACCGGAACTTTCAGCACAGCTAGGGGAGCGAGTGGTCGACAATGAAGGCTTTGCATCTCATTACACAATCAACAACAAAACTCAAAGAAATCGCCAAAACCGACTCCCCACAAGTTGACGTTGCTGATTTCGTCATAATTATATCGTTTATACGACTCTACCAAAACACGTCATTGACCTCAAAATGTTGTTCTTCCGTCAAGAACTGAACACAACAACGACAAACAAAAAGAGAAGTTACTTCACCTTTCATATACTTTTTCATTGTTTTTAACCGTTTCACTGTTGTTTATGTGTCGTTTTGTGGCCTGAAGAACGGAATCGTGTTGTCTATGTTATAATAAATAAGCGTTCTTTAGAATCTGTTATGTGTTTGGGTATCAAAATATTGTTCCAGAACACTCCTAAGTCATTGTTCTATTCTTCCTTTGGCTTATTACCTGATCAATAGTCCCATTCGTCGTTCACTTTCCCCCCTCTTTTTTCTTGTTTTTCTTCTTTTTTAACATCAGATGGGGGAGGGATGTGTGTATATATGTATGAGAGTATATATAGGGGTGGGTGGAATGAAAGTGTGGGTGATACTTAGCAAAAATAAGTATATCATTGGGGGGTATGTATATATATTCTCTAATATATACCCCCTGTATAGGGTTGGGTGAATGAAAGTTTCTGTGATAGCTAAATTAAGTTTGTCAGAAAGTAAGTGAGAGTTTGTATACAATATATTTTGAGTATCATCGTGCGAGTATACGTCATTTAGGGTGTATGAATGTGTTAGCATATGCGTGTATATGTGGTCCTGTGAGTGTGAGATAAAGATCAAGTGAAACGAATTTTCAGCATGGATAGAGACACAAATGTATAGATGGTTGTTTGTTAACTGCAAATAAGGTTGTTTTTTGTTTGCTGGTTGATTGGTTATTGGTTGTGTGTGTGTGTGTGTGTGTGTGTGTGTGTGTGTGTGTGTGTGTGTGTGTGTGTGTGTGTGTGTGTGTGTGTGTGTGTGTGTGTTTCTCGTGTGTTTCTTGTAGTTTAACATAAATCTCTACTGGTGTGTGTGGGGGGGGGGGGGGGGAGTGTGCGTGCGTACGTGTGTATATGTTTCTTGTTTGTTTGTGAGTTTCTTGTTGTTTAACAAAAATCTCTACTGGTGCAAGTTGCTGATACATGTTGTTAGAATGATAACTGTAAGATCAGTGTAATATTACGTATGTGAAAAAAAAACTCTTAAAAAGAAAAGAAAAAGGAGGACGAATGGGCGGGGCACAATCGTGGTATGGTGATACTGAGGGCAAATGCTCGCAATGCAGCCATCAAAAGTGCATCCCAGTGCAGGAAAAGTAATACTCTCTTAATCAAGAAGATATGGGTCCGTGCTTATCCCGTACACCTTGGTCAGAAGGCACTGCCATAATTATTTCAAGTTGATACACAAGTGACGTATTTCCGGTTTCTGTATATTGAACAGGTGAGCGTAAGTGGCTTGGTGCGGTTTTTATTCCATTAAAAATACACGCAACACTTCTTTTTTTTTTTTTTTTTTTTTTTTTTGCAAAATGTAAACGTGGACATTAACTCACTACATTGAAGTACACGTTTTAGCAAATAAATTTCCACGCGGGCTAGTCCTTAAAGGATGCAGTCACTCATTCAAAATCACATACGACATGAGCGCAGTGAGTCTTCTCGAGAGCAGAGAACAGCGCTATAGGAAAGCCTTCAGTAATAATAACAATGTTAAGCGCAGTGTGTGAGAGCCGGGGGAAGGGTGTGGGGGACAAAGGGTCAACCCGCAGAGGGACGGCCAACAGCTGGTATGCCAGGAACGCGATGATCTGCGAACTTACTATCATGACAAAGCATTCGCATACTATCATGAAAAAGCATTTGCATACTATCATGACAAAGCATTCGCATAGTATCATGACAAAGTATTTGCATACTATCATGACAAAGCATTCGCATACTATCATCATAACAAAGTATTTGCATACTATCATGACAAAGCATTCACATACTATAATGACAAAGCATTTGCATACTATCATGACAAAGCATTCGCATACTTTAATGACAAAGCATTCGCATCATGTATAACTGACCCAAACCCAGCTGCCTACCGACATTAGCCAAAACAATAGCATACAACCACCACGTGCCTAAAGAGTTTATTTTGCAAAACGTGCAGGGGTCAGCAGCCAAGTTAGCAATCTTGGAGCATTGTAGAATGAAACAGACTTCAAATGTTGGGCTTCGACTTATCCCAGTGGGAAAGGGAGAAAGCACACTCATGCACGCACGCACACACACACACACACACACACACACACACACAGAGGCACGCACACACGCACACACGCACACACACGCACGCACGCACGCATGCACGCACACACACACACTGTGACCTTTCTTTCCTTTTTTTTTTTTAAAGATCAAAATTAAGCAAGTTTATATATTATTTTCTCTATATATAGTCAGTAGCATGGCCGCTTTTATATTTAATAATTTTATTCCTCTCTTTCAGTCTGTTTCACTCGGATCTGGAGAAATAAAATCCACGCGAAAGTGAATTCAGTCAATGTTTTGCTGTTTGCGTGTCAGGATAGCTAATTTTAGTAGTTAAAAACTAGGGCAAAAAAAATAATTGTTCAGATGTGTGTATCCTTGTGACAGCAGTCCTTCTAGATTTATTCCTGTCTGCGGCTTACAAAAAAAGTAGCATCTGAATTTTGTATACGCATTACGCATTGCGAAGAACCCCAACCCCCCCACCCCCCTCCCCCATCCCCAATCAAAAAACAAACAAACAAGCATGCAGCATAAAACACGTGTTAACGCGACCCCTGCTGGAGAGTAATAAAAACGTTTCGAAAAATACTGGTACTAATAATGATGATACTGATAAGAATTTAGTGTCTGATAAAGTATTTTCTGCAGTAAAGAACAGATTGACTAAGGGCAGTGCCGTGTATAGCATCCCTCACAACGACGTTTACGTTTCTCGTCGGTCAACAGGCACACGCGCAGATACATATAAACACACTAGCACACAGGTTGTCAACATTTTCAACAGGTTTAATTGCACAGGAAAATGCAAGATTGTACGTCATAATGGAGGGGAGAGGAGAGAGAGCTTAGAATAGAAGAGGAATGGAGAGAGAGAGAGAGAGAGAGAGAGTAGATAAAGGGCCTTTTTACATGCAGGCATATCGCCCACGAGGGACTATCTGTGATAATACTACACATACATATATTTTATTTTTCAGATATAAGCCCAAACTGTACATGCTATCAATTCATACGCTTCCGGCGAAGAAGCAGAAAAACACTAACGACAACCAACAGTATAAAACAAGTCTAACAATTAGTCTTTGCTAAGCTACTAATGATTCATTTATAACATAAAAATTGCAGGAGAGAGGCTATAAGCAAATGAACACACGGTTCAGCTTCAATTCCGATATGTTCTACATGACTACATAAAGAAAGTTTTGTTTATCGGGTGGACTGTCACTTCATTTGGCGGCTACATCACAACATGAAACGAACAATTCATCCAGTCCAGTCTCCTGCAAATCTGACAAAGTCCTTCTGTGACTAGATGTACCTCTGGCGAAGGAAAGTAACCATTCAAGGGGAACAACCGGAAAGGCATTACGGGTCCTGTTCATAGAAATGGCGTCAACAAAATAGATACACAGCCTCTCACTCCATTCCTGGTACTTTCTGTTAACAATCGACGACTGAAAACACGACCACAAGCACTGCCATGTTGTTCCCAGAAGCCTGTCAGTGACGACATGAAGAAGGAATGCGTAGCAAAAGTATCAGACACGTCACGAACTAGCCTCTTTCTGCACTTCATTGATAGAGCGAACCAACATGGCTGCGCACTGAGGAGGTCAAAATCGAAGCAAAAAGTACTTCTTTTGCATAAAACATTCACAGAAGAATCAACACACAAGGGAATTAATTACGGCTCGAAAGACGTTACACAAGCAAAACAACAAGGACCTAAGTCGCCTACGGTAATTTTCACCAGGCCTGCTGTAAATGCAAGGTATATAAACTCCACCAGCGGTATAATTATAAACGAGGCAGGCAGATGGAAATATTGGCACATAGTCATCGCTTCTGTTCCCCTTTAAATGTGACAGTTTGACACAGGGTATGATCACCCCCACACACACACACACACACACACACACACACACACACACACCTCCATACCCCTTCTCCGTCTCGTTTGCAGACTGTCACCGCAGCATTATGAAAATGAGCATGAGTAGATCGGTTCTGTTGACACGAGTTTTGAACGATGGAAATGCATGTATCCTGCACGCGAGCATTTTGTATATGTAAAGTTTGTTGCTTTTTTTTTTTATTACTGCGCATGTACAGGAGCAAACGGCTCCTTTCATTTGTTTAGCCTGCATTTTTGTTGATTTATACATCTGCATTTGCTTGGAAGTTTGAATTGCCTTGGAGCTCGAGACGCCCGTGTTTTTTGTGTTTTTTTCTGGTTTTGTGTGTGTGTGCTTTACCGAGTGCGCACACATGCGCGCACTCATCGGACACAGGCACGCACGCGCGTCTACGCAGGCACAGGCACACATTCACAGTCATTAAACGCACACATGCACGCGCGCGCAAACACACACACACACACACACACACACACACACACACACACACACACACACACACACACACACACACAGTACGGTAACAATTTGTGTGCGCATGTACAGGAGCAAAAGGCTCCTTTGATTTGTTTAGCCTTCATTCTTGTTGATTTATACATCTGCATTTGCTTGGAAGTTTGAATTGCCTTGGAGCCCGAGACGCCCGTGTTTTGTGGTTCGCACCTGAGTATTAGTTTTATGAATGTACTGGCACGGTTGGGAAATTGAATGTGGTTGATTTGCTGCGTGCAGCATGCGGTTGTTTACGCTGGAGGTCTGCACGACTTATTCTTAAGCCATTTAAATATTCGGATACTCTGTTTTGAGTTATTGCTGATTGTGTTGTTTGTATTGTATGTGAGTATCATCTTGTTTAGACAGTGTGGTTGTTGAGTATAGAATCATATCACTTTTGTATAAAAATTAAAATAAAATAAAAGGTGGGCAGCAACAACAAAAGCAAAACAAAAACCTGAAAAAACAACATTAAATGAGAAAGTAATCTTCATTTGTATACACAGGTATATACTTATTATAAACCAGTAGTTTTGATCAACATCGTACACCTTGCACGTTAATTTATTGCGTAAATCAAAACTATGGAGTCGTATTATCAAATTTGTAACTCTAGTCTAAGACTAGGCTGTTATTACATTTTCGTCTGTTAATTTTTCACGTAAGAACATGCTTATAAGTAAAGATGTATGCTGCAGTGCAAGATAAAATCATCTGTATTCAAATATGTTTGATACGTCTGCCTGTGTAGACCTTATATTCCTTTTTGTGACCCAGGTAGATTTGGAGGGAGGGGGAGGGAGAACTACTCTGTTTTTTCTTCTTCTTTATTTGAAAGTTTAGCCTCTCTCTGTCTCTGTCTCTATTTCTCTGTCTGCCTGTCTGTCTGTCTCTGTCTGTCTGTCTGTCTGTCTCTCTCTGTCTCTCTCTGTCTCTGTCTCTGTCTCTGTCTCTGTCTCTGTCTCTCTCTCTCTCTCTCTCTCTCTCTCTCTCTCTCTCTCTCTCTCTCTCTCTCTCTCCACTTTTTTCCCGTCTTTTGTTTTTTTAAGTTCATATCTTCTGATCAGCACTCGACAGTCGAATGATATCTTTTTGCGCTGCTTATCAGCGATTTCACCAGAAAATAACTCTTTTCCTTTTCTTTTACAGCTTAGTATACTGTAACTTTTTTGTGTGGAATTATTGTGTACCTATTTATGCCTGTTTGTTGGTTGTATTGTTTGTCCGTTTGCCTGTTTTTTGGTTGTACTATATTGGCCATGGTCTTTGAATTTATTATGTTTGTACGTGCATATTCAGCGCTGGGTTCAGCGTGTTGTGATCTGTGCGTATGTACGTCATGTGCCTATACTGGCTTAGGTTTTGAACTGTTTGTATGGACACTTGTGGCGGATTTTTGTGAGCTATGTTCGCACGTGAAAGTGGTTCCTTCCATGATGCTTCTGCTTTGTTGGATAGTGTGTCCTGGCTGTAGTGGGATTAGATCACGCATACCATGACCAATACAGTTAAGGTTGTTTCAATGAACTGCCAAGGCCTAGCTGACCCGCGCAAGAGGAGAGATGTTTTTCACTATTTAAGAGAGAAGTCATATTCCATATACCTATTGCAGGATACCCACTTTGATCCAAAACTAGAGAACTGTATTCGGGCTGAGTGGGGTTATAAATGTTACTTTGCCTCGTATAATTCAAATTCGAGGGGTGTCTCAATATTATTTAATAATAATTTCGAATTTTCTGTAAACAAGGTTTATAAAGATATTGCTGGAAATTATATATTTGCCACTGTCAGAATGATGGATAAAGAATTTGTGATCGTCAGTTTGTATGGCCCAAACCGTGATAATCCGGAGTTTTATGCCGAGCTTGAGGAACGGATCAGCGAAGTTGGCTTTGAAAATCTTATTATTGGAGGAGACTGGAATTTAGTCTTGGATTTCACATTAGATTATTATAATTATAAACACTTTAATAATGCTAAAGCACAAGAACAAGTAGAAAATTTAATGATAAATCTCGACCTATTAGATATTTGGAGAGAAATTCATCCTGAAATGAGACGGTATACATGGCGCAGAAATACACCCCTTCAACAGAGTAGATTGGACTTTTTCCTAATTTCAGATTTGCTGTCCACTTACGTGACAGAAGCAGACATTAAGCCCGGTTACCGGACAGATCATTCCATGATCACACTGACTTTGACTTTAGGGAAATTAGAAACCAGAAATAAGCTTTTGTGGAAATTTAATAATTCCCTATTAAAAGATAAGCTGTTTGCAAACGAAATAAATGATGTTATAAGAACCGTGATTGAAGAATATGCAGCTCTACCCTATTCTCGGGAACAACTTCCTTTTATCCCAAAATGTGACATTCAATTTGTAATTTCCGATCAGCTATTTTTAGACGTACTACTTATGAAAATTAGATCAAAGACAATCTCGTATGCTACAATGAAAAAACGTGTGGATCAGGAAAAGGAAAGGGATTTGCAGAACAATATCCAGAGCTTAGAAACTAAAATTAAATTGACAGAAGATGAGAAAGGGAAATTAGAATCTTATAAACAGGAGCTAATTGCACTTAGAGAGAAAAAGATGGAGGGAGTTCTGCTTCGATCGAGAGCGAGATGGGTCGCCGAAGGAGAAAAAATAACAAAATATTTTTGTGCACTTGAAAAACGTAATTACGTTAGTAAACAAATGATTAGGCTTACTTTAAACAATGGTGAGGAAATATATGAAACTAAGGACATTATAAAGGAAGTCAAAATGTTTTATGAAAGATTATATTCTGACAGACAATTAGAAGATTGTGAAATATTAGACTTGGTTGAGGATATACCAACATTGACAGTGCAAGAAAAGACCTCACTCGAAGGGGAAATTACTTTAGACGAAGCAAGCGTTGCACTCAAGAGCATGAAAAACAATAAAAGCCCAGGCTCTGATGGTTTTACTGTTGAATTCTTTAAGTTTTTTTGGCGACAGCTGGGTGCATTCGTTGTTAAATCATTAAATAATGGGTTTAGAAAAGGTGAATTATCATCAACGCAGAAAGAAGGAATAATAATATGCATACCAAAAGGGAACAAATCAAAAGACCTGATAAAAAACTGGAGGCCAATTTCACTCCTTAATGTTGTTTACAAAATAGGATCCACTTGTATTGCTAATCGCTTAAAACGTGTCCTGCCATCTTTGATCAGTGAAGACCAAACTGGGTTTATGGCCAATAGATATATAGGAGATAATATTCGACTGATATACGATTTAATCAGTTACTTGAACAAAGAAAACATGCCTGGGCTACTCTTGTGCTTAGACTTTGAAAAAGCCTTCGATTCAGTGGACTGGAGATTTATGTTTAAAGTTTTACATGCGTTTGGATTTGGGCCCGATATTAGCCAGTGGATATTCACATTTTATAGACATATAAAGTCATCTGTCGCGGTTAATGGACAATTATCAGAATGGTTTTCAATTCAGAGGGGATGTAGACAGGGGGACCCAATATCACCATATTTATTTATACTATGCGTAGAAATACTTGCTATTATGATTAGGCAAAATAAGAATATTAAAGGTATTTTAATAGGAGAAACTGAGTACAAAATCTCGCAGTATGCTGATGATACTGAAATTATGTTAGAAGGTGACAAGAACTCATTTGAGGAAACAGTTAAGATTATTAATACATTTGGGAATAAGTCAGGTCTCTTCTTGAACGCGGGGAAGACTAGTGCTATATGGCTTGGTAATAAAAGAAATTCACCCATTAAATATATGCCAAATTTGCATATGGATTGGAACCCACCTAAATTTAAAATACTTGGTATTTGGTTTACTAATAATTTAAAAGAGTGTGAGCAACTCAACTTTCGCGAGAAATTTTTGGAAATAAAAGCATTGTACAAAGTATGGTTAAAAAGACAAATAACACCACTCGGTAGAGTAGCTGTTCTGAAGTCGCTGATTTTGTCTAAAATTATCCACCTATGGATTTTATTGCCAAATCCACCAGACAGTCTGGTGGACGCGTTGCAGAAGACCGTGTTTCAGTTTGTATGGAATAGAAAACAAGACAGGATAAGTAGGAAAGTAACCGTCAAAACTATTGCAAAGGGAGGACTTGGCATACCAAATATTAGACATTATATTAATGCGCTGAAGCTAAGTTGGATACGAAAACTAAAAACAAGTGATCACAAGTGGAAAGGTATAATTACATCAACTTACCCGAAAGTGTTACTGCTTGAACAATTGGGATCAAGCCTCCCTACTCAGGAAAATAATTTTAATATGTTTTGGATTCATGTATTTAAAGCATATAGAGAGTTTGGTAAACACATGCAGGTAGAGAACTCAGAAGAACTAGTCGCAGATCCTATTTTCTGCAACGACAATATTCTGGTTGGAAACAAAACTGTTTTTTATAAAAAGTGGATAGACAAAGGTGTATGTTTTATCAAAAACATTCTGAATGAAAATGGTACGTTTATGCTATTTAAAAGGTTTAAAGAAATATACAGAATTAATACTGATTACATTACATATATTGGATGTGTACAAGCTATTAAAAGCTACATACGTAAAATGGGACTAACAGTTGAGAGTAACAGTTCAACCGATTTGACAAAGACGCTTAAGATTATTTACAGTCAACAAAAGGGCTCACGCCTGTATTATGAAATGCTTACACAGGGTAAAGATAAACCTAAGTGCTGTGAAAAATGGGAAGCAAGATTGAATACAGACATTGACTGGAGCAGAAACTTTAAGAAAATGCAAAACATCCAAGAGATAAAACTAAAATGGTTCCAGATAAGACTTGTACATAGGATATTAGCTACCAATATTGTTTTAATGCACATGGGTATTGAAAATGACATTAACTGTTCTTTTTGTAGACAGGAAAGAGACTCTATTAATCACATTTTTTGGAGATGTGTGTACGTAAAGTCTTTTTGGGAACAGTTCCAGACTACACTTAATACCGGGAGCTCAAATGCGAGGACAGTAACGCTTAATGAAAATTTTGTACTTTTTGGTTACGACAGCCAAATTAAATCGGACAGCACCTTTGATTTGATAATTTTGCGTGCAAAATTCTATATTTATACTTGTAAGATCAACAAGAATATACCTCAACTGCACCTGTTCAAACAATATTTAAAAAATACATTTGATGTAGACAAATATAATGCGACATTAACGATGTCATATGACAAGATAGCAGCCGAATGGTTGCATTACAAAAAGCTGATACAAATCTAGACGAGGTTGTTAATGACGTTAATAATCTTGTAAATTGTACTCATTGCCATGGTCCTTCTTTTTTTTTTTTTTTTTTTTTTTTTTTTTTCCTTCTTTCTGTTTTGTATATGTGTGTGGGTGTGTGGATGTGCCTTTTTTTTTCTTTTTTTTCTTTTTTTCTTCTTCGTACTTTACCTTAGATATATGAATGAGAGGGGGGGGGGAGGAGAGAGAGAAAAAATTGTAATGGATGGATACATGTTAATGAATAAAAAAAAAAAAAAAAAAAAAAAAAAAAAAAAAAACAGCTCAACCAAAAACAGAAAAAAAAAAAAAAAAAAAAAAAAAAAAAAAAGGGTATGATCACCCCGGTACACACGCTAATCTGTCCAGAAAGCGAAATGCACTCATACTGATTAATGAGGGAGGGACGCCTAATGAGGCAGGAAAGCCTAATGAGGCAGGAAAGCCTAATGAGAGAGGAAAGCCTAATGAGGCAGGAAAGCCGACCACAGGACAAAGGGACAGAAGCCACCACAGCTGGCGGAGTACAGTGATGAACTGTTGCCACCACGGCCACCGTGCTTACCATTGCCACCATGATCACCATTGCCACCTTTGCCACCAACACCAATCAGACTCCTGAATGTCCTGCATACGAGGGACTCGCTGCCTGCACACAGCCAGCGATACGTCACTAGTCATCTGCCAATCAGCGGGACGTTGTTCTGACCATGTGACCCCGTCGGCTGAGAGTTGTGTGACGCAGCGGTGTGGGCTGGTTGGCATGGTGACGGAGAGCGGGTCTGGCAGCAGGCTCCGGTCCAGGAACTGTAGCAGCGGCAGTGGTAGTCATGGAAACGCGAGTCACGTGATGTGCACTGGGCAGACAAGCCTTCAGCCTCGCTCTGGTTGATGAGTACGTCCTGTGTGTTGCTGACACACCTGTGAATAGACGGACATCATTACAGCCCGTCCCGTTTGCTGACACACCTGTCTACACATATATAGTATCACAACACCTTATATGTACTGCTGACACACCTGCCTACCTACATATATCATTGCAATATCTTATACGTATTTCAGACACACCATTCTACACACATATATCATTACAATACCTTATACGTATTTCAGACACACCTGTCTACACACATATATCATTACAATACCTTATACGTATTTCAGACACACCTGTCTACACACATATATCATTACAATACCTTATACGTATTTCAGACACACCTATCTACACACATATATCATTACAATACCTTATACGTATTTCAGACACACCTGTCTACACACATATATCATTACAATACCTTATACGTATTTCAGACACACCTGTCTACACACATATATCATTACAATACCTTATACGTATTTCAGACACACCTGTCTACACACATATAACATAGTAACACCTTATATGTATTGCTGACACACCTGTCTACACACACTTATCATTTCAACGCCTTGAATATATTGCTGACACACATCTGTACACTCAAACACCATTTCAGCAGATACTGTGTGTTGCTGACACATCGGTGTACACGCAGACATCAACACAACACACCTCGTGTGTTGCTGACACATATATGTACACACAGACTTCATTACAGCTCATCCCGTGAAACACTTGTGTACACACTGACATCATTGCAGAATGTCAGTTGAGTTGCTGACACATTTGTGTACCTGCAGACGTCTGTGCCCTTGCTCCATCCAAGTTAGACTATTGTAATTCTCTTCTGTCCGGCTGCCGTCGTTGCCCTCTCAGTAGCTTACAGAAAGTTCAGAACTCGGCAGTGGAGCTGGATTTCAAAGCACGCAAACGTGATCATGTGACGTCCCCTCTTCAGGTTCTTCATTGGTTACCGGTCCAAGCCAAAATAGAATACAAACTCTCAACTATTTGTCACAATTGCCACCTTCCTGGCAGCTTTGTTGGTCTGCAGGACACACAGATGCTACGTATCCAGCATGTTGAAACAAAAACCTTTGGCCAACGCTGTTCCTCCTACCGTGCAGTATGGAGTTCTCTCCCTTCCGACATCCATCACATTCAATCCTCCCATGACTTCAGAACTGTATTAAAATCTCACCTTCACAAACAGTACCACGACAGGTGATTTCAAATTCTCTCTCCTCTATTTTTGCCCCCACCCCCCACCCCCTCAAGCCTCGTTAAATTTCTTCTGTGCGTTCACGTGTGTGTGTGTGTGTGTGTGTGTGTGTGTGTGTGTGTGTGTGTGTGTGTGTGTGTGTGTGTGTGCGTGTGTGTGTGTGCGCGCGCGCGCGCATGTGTGTGTGTGTGTGTGTGTGTGTGTGTGTGTGTGTGTGTGTGTGTGTGTGTGTGTGTGTGTTGTGTTGTGTTGTGTTGTGTGCGTATAAAAAATGGTGTGTGAACAATACGATTATGTATTAGTTTTTGAGGTTTTATGACTGTATACGTTTTTGTTGTTCCTGTAAAGCGCGGTGCACTCTTGTCGCTGAGATAGGGCGCTATAGAAACGACGGTTACTGTTATTATCATTTCAGCACGTGACGCGAGATGCAGAAACACTGTGTATCCTCAGACATCATTATAGAACGTGAAGTGTATTGCTGACACACCGGTGTACACGCAGACATCATTACAACACATTCTGTGTGTTGCTGACACATTAATTTTGTACACACACACACACACACACACACACACACACACACACACACACACACACACACACACACACACACACACACACACACACACACACTGACCTTCCATGACCCCCACAGAGAGCAGCGCTGCAGTCCGACATAAAGTGGGTCAGGTTCCTGACGTAGGGACCCAGCACTTGATGCACGTACTGCTGCAGTCTTTGGCACTGACCGCGAACCCGGTAGTAACCAGAGCTGCCCCACAGCACGATGCCCGACGCTCCCATGTCAGCGGGCAGTCCCAGAGTGACCCTCAGGTGGTCCTGTAGACAATGGTTTGGGGTTCACGACCTCACTGATGGAACGGCTGAGGTGGGAGGGGGGGGGAGGTAGAGAGGGGGGCCGGTTGAGGTATGTGGACTAGTACGGTAGATAGTGATACTGTTGAGGGGTTTTGCCAGCAGATGCATCTAAACACAGGCCTATCTATATCGGTCATAGACGCTCTAAAGTATATCTCTCATGTGTGCTTTTCCTTTTGCATTTTGTCTTTATGCCCCACCCCACCCCTCCCCGCTCCCATCCAGTACGTTTCTGGAGCTTGTGCCATGAAAGCTTAATGATCAAATAATTCAGCACATCACTTATGGCAAGTAATTAATAACGATATACTTTATTCATCCCAGCGGGAAACTCAAGTAGTCATTCGATCTTATACATTTACGTACAACAAAGAATTGAAATGCACATGTATCTCACTAATTCAAAGTCATTAAACGCACACACGTGCACACTCTTAGACATACACCCCCTGTCTCTCAGTCTACATACGCTAAAGCATTGATCTAATCCTAATATCTAGCAAACCCAAAATTACCTGAAATAATGTTATCTATGGCAAACCAAACATAAAAACTCTCAAATTAAATAAAATCATTCTGTACACACATCCCCGCCCTCCCTTGGAAAGCCATCATTCTCTTATTAAAAACTGACAGAGCTGAGGCTAAAAACGAGGCTTTATATCGGTTTGTATTTGTTCTCGGGAGTAAAAATCTTCCATTCCTGTTGCTGCGTCTGCTATCAAAGTAGTGTCTCGTTGGATGTGTATTATAGTGTCATTTAATATTTGCATTAGTTTTTTGTACAGTCTCTTTTCATGTAGAGTCTTAGAACTGTCCACTGGCTTTCCAGAAACATGGCCTGCTGTTTCAGTTTTACAATCGTTTCCGACCTCCGTCTACCAAATTTTGAAATATTCCCACCCCAACAGACAGAACCAAACATAATAAGGCTACATATTACAGCATTATAAAAGGTTACTAGCATATCTGAATTGGGTCCAAATGATCTCAGCTTTCTCATGCAATACATTCTCGATCACTTTTTTTTTCTCAGCCCAGAGTTGATGTTCTCTTTCCAGTTCAATTTACTATCAAAAACCACTACCCTCTCCACTGCTTCTCCTTTGGGGCATCTTTGATTCTTCCTAAAAATCAGTGCACATGTATCTCCTTCGTTTTGGAAGCATTCAGATACCAGTAATTTTGTATCACACCAGTTTACAAAGTTTTCAGTCTGCTTGTGGTATAGTGCATCCTCATCATTACTAATTTTTCCAACCAGTTCTGTATCATCTGCAAATTTTACTGGAGGACATGATTCATGATTCATCAGTGCTTCTACAGTTAGCTGTATACAGTGAGAACAGAAAGGGTGCTAAAATTGTACCTTGCGGTGCACCAGTGCTTGTACGAATAGCAGATGACAGTACTCCATTCAGCATTACATACTGGTCTATTTTTGTAAGGTAATCAAAGATCCATGAAATAACAGACGATGGTAATTTCCTGTTTCAAAGTTTTTGAACAAGTCAATGTGGTTGTATTGTATTGAATTGTAGTTAGTCCTGTTGGTATTGCATTCAGGTGTATTACTGTATTTCCATTTATAATTATGGCAAAGACTTGGCACGTTGAGCTGTAAGTTCTCGCTTTTAGCGACTAAAACCATGATACGCCACGCATGAAGAACACAGAGTAAGACAGCATGGAGAACACCGAGTAAGACAGCATGGAGAACACCGAGTAAGACAGCATGGAGAACACCGAGTAAGACAGCATGGAGAACACCGAGTAAGACAGCATGGAGAACACCGAGTAAGACAGCATGGAGAACACAGAGCAAGACAGCATGGAGAACACAGAGTAAGACAGCATGAAGAACACAGACTAAGACAAGTGAGACGCGAGAAACCAGT
>OY757544.1:1002506-1020809 GCA_963584105.1 Alviniconcha strummeri
ACAGTTAGGCTTTGTCGGACACCGAGCGGTAGTTACCGAGGACCTCGGGGTCAAGATTTTTTTTTTTTTTTTTTTTTTAAATCAGTGGCTTAACTACTGCTTTCCTGAAAGCTCTGAGCACAATGCGAGATGTGAGACTCAGATTGTTTTCTGAAACACAGGCAGAAGAACGTCAGTGAATTCAAGAACGAGTATGGTTGGAGCCGGGTCTACGGTCGCTGTGGTTGACTTTGACTCGCGAATGAGTTTCAGGATTTGGTCTTCGGAGAGAGTGTGAAAACGAGAGAGCACGTCAATGGAAGGAACATTGGAAGTGAAGTTTTCTGTTGTGTCTAAAGGATCTTCATTAAATTCTTGCATAATCTTCTCGATTTCTATCCTGTGTGAGACGAGTGAGTGAGGCAGATAGTGGGGTACAAGCTATTCTGTGTAACACAGTTTGAGAGAAATTGGGAAGATATAAACTGCGGTACAGGCTATTCGGTGTAAACAGTGTGAGAGGGGTGAGTGAGGTAACCTTTGGGGTAAGGGCTATGCTGTGTAACCTAGTTTGAGAGTGGTGGGTGAGGTAGATACAGGGGTGCAGGCTGTTCTGTGTAAAATAGAGTTTGAGAGGATAGAGTGGGGTAGAAACCACTCAAGACGGGGTGCAGCTCCTGCGAAACAGAGTTTGAGATGGGTGGATGACGTAGATGCTGAGGTGGGGTCGATAGACACTAGGCTATAGACCACTGTCTTGTTCTGTGTGAGTCAGACTACCTCCTTGCTCTGGGAGACAGACTAGTATCTTGCTCCGTCATCAGACGACTACTTTGTTCTGTGAGACACACTACCACCTTGTTTCGTGAGACAGACTGCTGCCTTGTTGCGTGAGACAGACTACTGCCTCCTCTTTCTGTGAGTCAGAATACTGCTTTGTTCTTTGTGAGTTAGACAGCTGCTGTGGTCTGTGTCAGTCAGACTGCTGCTTTGTTCTGTAAGACAGACTACTTTGCTCTCTGAAATAAACTACTAACTTTATTGGTCTCTTACACAACTGTTACCACTACCTGTGGGTCACACTACTCATCTGTTGCACTTTCGGTCAGTCTGCTCACCTGATGTCGTGCGAGTCAGACACATCACACCAGTTCTGTGAGTCCGACTACTCACCTGTTCATGAGTCCGACTGCTCGTCTGTTGTTCATGAGTCCGATTACTTACTTGTTGTTACTTGGGTTTAGATACTCACCTGATAATTTATCACATGAGTCAGACAACAGACCTGTTTTTCTGTGAGTCATACTGCTAATCTGTTGTTTTGTACGTAAGACTACTCACCAGGTTTTCCGTAAGTTAGACTATATTCACCTGTTGCTCTGTGAGGCAAAGTGCATACTTGTTGCTCTGTTTGTCAGACTACACACTTGTTTTTCTGTGGGTCAGATAATACTAACTTGTCGTTCTGTAAGTCGAACTATACTTACTTAATGTTCTATGAAGCAGACTACTCACCTGTTGTTCTGTTTGGACAGATAATACCTACCTATCGTTCTGTGAGTCGAACTATACTCACCCGTTGTTTTATGAAGCAGACTACTCACCTGCTGTTCTGTGGGTCAGATAATACTCACTTGTCGTTCTGTGAGTCGAATTATACTCACCTAGTGCTCTGTGAAGCAGACTACTCACTTGTTGTTCTGTGAAGCAGACTACCCACCTGTTGTTCTGTGAAACAGACTATTCACCTGTTGCTCTGTGAAGCAGACAACTCACCTGTTGTTCTGTGAAGAAGACTACTCACCTGCTGTTTTGTGACCAGACTACTCACCTGCTGTTCTGTGAAGCAGACTACTCACCTGTTGCTATGTGAAGCAGACTACTCACCTCTTGTTTTGTGGACCAGACTACTCACCTGTTGTTCTGTGAAGCAGACTACTCACCTGTTGTTCTGTGAAGCAGACTACTCACCTGTTGCTCTGTGAAGCAGACTACTCACCTGTTGTTCTGACCCGGCCCGCTCCATGCCCGTGGGTACAGGTAGTAGCCCCAGTGACCGCCAGGCATCAACTCCTGCGCCACAGCAAGCTTGGCCGACATGATCCTCCTGCCATACAACAGACCAGTGCTGTAACAGCCCTACAGACCACTTGGCATCCTGCCACACAACAGATCAGTGCTGTAGCAGCCCTACAGACCACCTGCCATCCTGTCGTACAACTGACCAGTGCTGTAACAGCCTTAGAGACTACCTGACATCCTGCCACACAACAGACCAGTGCTGTAGCAGCCCTACAGACCACTTGACATCCTGCCACACAACAGACCAGTGCTGTAACAGCCCTACAGACCACCTGCCCTACAGACCACGTGACATCCACCATGATCCCCCTGCCACACAACAGACCAGTGCTGTAACAGCCCTACAGAATCGGCGATGGCGACTTATATCAGATATTATAATAATGATTATTTATTTGTGTCTCTTTCCTCAAAGAGCGCAAGACACTTACACTCGAAATACGAGTAAATTAATTAGCCAGAAACTGGGAAAAGAAGGCAGATCTGATGTAACAGCCCTACAGACCACTTGACATCAGACATGACTCTCCTCCTGTCACACATGCCAGGTCTGTAACAGCCCTACAGACCAATTGACATCAGCTTCAGAGTGACAGCAAGCTTGATCGGCATAATCCGTCTGTCACACACGCCAGGTCTGTAACAGCCCTACAGACCACTTGACATCAGCTTCAGAGTGACAGCAAGCTTGATCGGCATAATCCGTCTGTCACACACGCCAGGTCTGTAACAGCCCCACAGAGCGAGTGGGTTCAGTGTCTGCCCCCAGCTAACTTTGCTGCCAGAAACACCTGAGTGCTGTCAACACGGCTAGTTTTCCTTCATTTGCTCTTCTTCCTTTTGCGTTTGCTGTCTGCCCCAAGACGATGACAAGACGACGTTTGCTGTCTGCCCCAAGACGATGACAAGAAGACGTTTGCTGTCTGCCCCAAGACAATGACAAGAAGACGTTTACTGTCTGCCCCAAGACAATGATAAGAAGACGTTTACTGTCTGCCCCAAGACGATGACAAGAAGACGTTTGTGTGCATCCGTCTGAAAAGTTGAAACAGCTGGAAACAATGTTTGTAAATTGTCCAGTGGCAGCAATGGCAGCAGCAGATGGCGACGATGACGAGGTGCAACAACAACAACAACAACGGCAATGAAACCAACAATAATAACAGCGGCAATGAAACCAACAATAATAACAGCGGCAATGAAACCAACAATAATAGCAGCGGCAATAGAAACAAAAACAACAAGAACAAGGAAGAGTACAAGAAAACAGAAGAAAACAGCAGCAGAAGCGGAAACTTGCATCAGCCACCGACTGAAGCTAACCTGGCCGCGGCATTCCACTCTGCTTGCGCCAGCTTGTCCACCATGGTTTTGTTGTACTCTGGGTGACGCCGCCTCACCAGGTTTCTAGACTCTGTCTGGTACACCTTCATGCTGCCGAAGTTGGTGTAGAACGTCGGTCGCCATGACTCAAAGTCCAGGACACCCAGCCCTTTGAAGTTGGCCACTCGGTACCGAGCCAGCGCCGCTCTCGTCGCGGCAAAGGTGGTGTCATTCACCAGCTGCAACAGTCATCAGTGACAGAGGTGGTGTGGTTCACAGGGTACAACAGTCATCAATGACAGAGGTGGTGTGGTTCACAGGGTACAACAGTCATCATTGACAGAGGTGGTGTGGTTCACAGGGTACAACAGTCATCAGTGACAGAGGTGGTGTGGTTCACAGGGGACAACAGTCATCATTGACAGAGGTGGTGTGGTTCACAGGGTACAACAGTCATCATTGACAGAGGTGGTGTGGTTCACAGGGGACAACAGTCATCATTGACAGAGGTGGTGTGGTTCACAGGGTACAACAGTCATCAGTGACAGAGGTGGTGTGGTTCACAGGGGACAACAGTCATCATTGACAGAGGTGGTGTGGTTCACAAGGTACGACAGTCATCAGTGACAGAGGTGGTGTGGTTCACAAGGTACGACAGTCATCAGTGACAGAGGTGGTGTCATTCACAATGTACGACAGTCATCATTGACAGAGGTGGTGTGGTTCACAAGGTACGACAGTCATCAGTGACAGAGGTGGTGTGGTTCACAGGGTACAACAGACGCGAACAGGGCGGTTACTGTCCATGAGCTGCAAGAGATGACAACGAACAAGGTGGTGTCGCTCATAATTAGCTACAACACACGACAACGATAGTAGTGGTGTCCTTTAGGAGCGGCAACAAAGTACAGTGACAAGGGATGTGTGGCACCCACCTACACACACACACACACACACACACACACACACACACACACACACACACACACACACACACACACACACACACACACACTGTGTACCTGCGGAAGTCCCCCATTGATAGACCTGCTCCCGGAGAACCTTGGCCACTTGCCCGTGTTGTACAGGGTCTGGATCTCGTCACCGATAAACCGCCGACCCGTGTTGTGGATGATGCCGTAGTCAGACAGGCTCAGGGGGTGACCACTCTTCTCACATGTGTCTGGGTGGTTCCACACTACCCGGAATGGCTGGTCGGGTGGAGGCAGTCCTTGCGAGCACTCAGGAGTCTTCGGGGCTCTACGGGAGGGTGGACTGAAGGGGGCAGCGGAGCAAAGGGAGCTGAGGGCGACGACCCCAGAGAGTAACACGGGCAAAAGGCGCGGGGAACGTGACGTCATCGTCCCTGGGTGGCCAGTTCCTCACTCCTCTGTAGCAGTGGTCAGCGACTGGCACCTCTGTGACACAGACAGCTACGACCTGCAGTATGAGTGGACGACAGATGATAATCGGCCTGTGACGTAGCTGCGCATATGGCAATTATCTCCGTGGGTTAACTGAATCAAGTGGTACGGGGTCAGCCGTGTGAGGACACCAGCATAATATTAAACCACTCCGTTTCAGTTAAGCAACTAAGCGACAGGCCGTCTGAGCGAGGTCCCGGCAGTGACCCACATACACACACAAGTAGGACAGCTCCGTGTGCGGACAGACGTCTTAGAGAGGACTACGAACAGGGCGACCTCACAACTAAACAGAACTGTTTTATCTGTGAAGCACGTTGTGCACTGTCATTACGCCAGCAGATGAGGTGGATGTTAAAACTGTCAACGGGATGGTGTTGATGGTGTGGGGCTTAATGTGATCAGATTGTCGGACAAGTCCCAACGGGAGGTGAGGGTGTGGAAGACACATGACACGGCTGATCTGGACGGCCCGTTCCCTGCGGAGCCTGTTGGATACGTACCTCTGTCAGTTTCACAGGTAAGAATTATTGCCTAGCTCCCTGTGGACAAAGCCGCTGGACCGAGAATAGCCGACTATCACGACACTGCACACCCGGCCCCGTGCCTATAGCACGGCACAACGACCCCACATCACCTGAAAAGGGTCAACGTGAAAGGAAAAGGGTCGTGACGCTCACAGCACAGGTGATGGTGCGGCCCCGGGGCAAAGACAGACTTGTTAGGCTGCTGGTTCAGATCCCGATGCTCCCCTTCAGTTCGGGACGTCCGGAAGATCGGACTCAGTGTCCCGATCTCGGAGTCAAAGGACGTGGCAGGCGTCAGTGTGGGACAGCAGTGTCAGTGTGGGACAGCAGTGTCAGTGTGAGACGGCAGTGTCAGTGTGGGACAGCAGTGTCAGCGTCAATAAAGCATGCAGCCATAGCATAAAGACCTGACGCCGGACACGTTCACCCTGAACACCCCACACCCTGAACACCCCACACCAGCACCCTGTGGCTTGGTCAGATCTAACCCTTTGTCTGTCTTGGCCACATCACAACACAATAATCAGACAGCTACAGTGGCGCCTTCTGTCTGTCTGTCTGTCTTGGTCAGCTCACAACACACTAGCTAGACTATGGCGCCCTCTGTCTGTCTGTCTTGTTCAGATCTGAACACAATAAGTGATCATGCATGGATAGTACTATACCTCTTGTCTTGTTCAGATCTGAACACAATAAGTGAACATGCATGGATAGTACTATACCTCTTGTCTTGTTCAGATCTGAACACAACAAGTGAACATGCATGGACAGTGCTATACCTCTTGTCTTGTTCAGATCTGAACACACTAAGTGAACATGCATGAACAGTGCAATACCTCTTGTCTTGTTCAGATCTGAACACAACAAGTGAACATGCATGGACAGTGCTATACCTCCTGTCTTGTTCAGATCTGAACACAATAAGTGAACATGCATGACAGTACTATACCTCTTGTCTTGTTCAGATCTGAACACAACTAGTGAACATGCATAAAGAATACTATTCTTCCTGTCCTGTTCAGATCTGAACACAATCAGTGAACATGCATGAACAGTGCTATACCTCCTGTCTTGTTCAGATCTGAACACAATAAGTGAACATGCATGACAGTACTATACCTCTTGTCTTGTTCAGATCTGAACACAACTAGTGAACATGCATGAAGAATACTATTCTTCCTGTCCTGTTCAGATCTGAACACAATCAGTGAACATGCATGAACAGTGCTATACCTCCTGTCTTGTTCAGATCTGAACACAATAAGTGAACATGCATGACAGTACTATACCTCTTGTCTTGTTCAGATCTGAACACAACTAGTGAACATGCATGAAGAATACTATTCTTCCTGTCCTGTTCAGATCTGAACACAATCAGTGAACATGCATGAACAGTGCTATACCTCCTGTCTTGTTCAGATGCACTCCCCACCCCTGGCTTTCTGACGCCAACCTCAAAACTCCGCCGTAACTGATTACGTTATTGAAGTGGCACTGCTTATCTCCGCGTATCTGTCTGCCGAACTGGCCCCCAACAGGCCTCGCGCTGTCGCCACCCTCCGTGCTAAGACTGTGGAAGCAACACATGGTCGCCGCTCTTATGTAGAAACATCTGGTGCGACCGCTCCTGGTTAAAAAAAAATTGTAAAATAAAAATAGTTCTGTCTTGTTTCCGGTGTTTGTTTTACTTGTGCTGAAGCATTTTTAACGCTTGTTAGAGGAACGTGGGGGTAAACTGCGCTTTAGAAAAGTAGCAAACACAAGACTACATCGCAGGCTATCAGAAAAGCATGTTTTAAGCTAGATTGAAAAGTAGCAAACACAAAACGACGTCGCAGGGTATCAGAGAAGCACGCTTTAAGCTACAAAAGAGCAGGACGGGCAGGGAACGGTCGCTAATTTCTACCTTTGTCGCCGAGTTCTTCTTACCGATTCCGTTAGCATTTTTGCTTAGCATCGAATGGAGCCGCCGTCAGGAACCCCAAAAGCCACAGAAAATGAAAGATCCCGTTACTCAAAAACAAAGATTGGACAAGAAACAGTGTAGAAAAGAGTGTTTAATGTCAAAAGAGTGTTTAATGTCTAAATATTGCCGTGTCCCTGTGTGCCCTGTGGCCCAGGTTGCCCCGCTCTCTCTGCCTTCCGATGCCGAGTAAAAATACTAGCAAAAACGGCAACAACAAAATCAGCGAAATGCTGAAAAGTGTCTTGCTTTTGCTGCCTTTTCTGCGCTGTTCTAGCTTCAAACATTGTTTTCTGTGCGTCGGATTTCTAAAACACGAGGAACTATTTTGTTTTGGCTTTGCTAGTTTGCTGCAACCAACTGTGACAATGGCTGGAGGAATTGTGTCGTAAAGCGATACCTGGATTTTGGTCAGACCGACAGGCTGGAAGCATTGGGGTCAAAACAAGATAGACCAGATGAAACTCGACGTAATGTATGTCAGTGGAACAAGATAGACAAGACGAATCTGAACGTAATGTATGACTGGACAATTTCCAACCGTGGGCATTATCTGCCCCGTGACTGACGAGTGCTTTATCTAATTGCTGGACAGACCTTTGCCTTTCGTCCTCTTGGGGCTACGCCAAGCCACGTTAGATTCAGTTCCAGTCACGCATCGCCTGTCCACCTGTCCGACACGATCAGCCAACACCTGTCCGACACGATCAGCCACAGGTGCTGTTCCACAGTGGCGCACCGCCTGTCCACCTGTCCGACACGATCAGCCAACACCTGTCCGACACGATCGGCCAACACCTGTCCGACACGATCAGCTACAGGTGCTGTTCCACAGTGGCGCATCGCCGCGCCAGTCCACCTGTCCGACACGATCAGCCACAGGTGCTGTTTAGCTATTCCACAAGCTCTCTAATCCCAACGTTAGCTGCCCAGGGCCCCACACTGTAGAACGCCCCAGCTAATCATTGTTGTGCATCATTTTTGGAGGTGAGAATGATGTTGTTGAGGAGGTTCTGATTAGCATTAGAGCCGTTATCTCGATATATGTATACAGAATTCATAATAGATATTAGGAAACCATTTCTCCGCTGGTCACCATGCCCCCCCCCCCCCCCCACCGCCCCTCCCTGTCACACACACACACACACACACACACACACACACGCACGCACGCACACACGCACTCACGCACGCACGCACACACACACACACACACACACACACACACACACACACACACACACACATAGAGAGAGAGAGAGAGAGAGAGAGAGAGAGAGATGTGTGGGGGGGGGGGGGGCGCGGGAGTGGAGGGATGTGTGCGTGTCCTCAAAAACCAAGCCCAAAGAGAACGTTGCTAACCTATCTTTAGAACTGATAAAGACAACGTTTTAATGCCTTCTTTTCAAGTGTGTTTACTGCTGAAGATACATCAGATATTCCTCCTTTTTGTCACGTACTAGGAGTACACTGTGAAATGTCAAGGTCTCTCAAAGCCTGGAATAGGGAGGAGGAAGAGGTGAAATGATTGAAACTTTCAAAATCATACATTAATTTTGTGATCCTCAGACTGTTGGTTCTTTCTTCAAGCTGAATGCTGGAACACGAAGACATCCTTTCAAATACGCAAGAAAACATTTCTTGCTAATCAGTATGCATATGGTTTTACTAACAGAGTCATAAACAGTGAAACAACTTTCCACCCGACACTGTATTAGCAGGAACACTAAACTCAATCAAAAACCATCTTGATAAACATTGGGAACAGAAAATATTTAGCACAAAGTAACTGATGAAAACAAGCCAGGTCAATACACATGGCACTTTTAAAAAGAACAGTGCTGACCATGATATACTCCACAGTACGACTTAACACGCAGAAGGCTAAACATCATACGAGCCTTAAATCTGATATGATATAATCTGATTTTGATACGATATCATATGATATGATGATGTGTATCTTCGACATGTAGCGAACACCTATTCGGACTGTAAAGATATTCGGACTGTAATTAGTGTAAAGATAAAGTTTGCAATACGCGTCTTCCACATGTAGCACACACTGTACTGGACTGCAGAAACCGAGAGCAGGGCCGTTACTTTAGGTGCCTACAACACTGACTGCAGGTTTTAATGAGCATCGGTAGGTACATACAACACTGACTGCAGGTTTTAATGACCATCAGTAGGTATATACAACACTGACTGCAGGTTTTAATGACCATCAGTAGGTGCACACAACACCAACTGCAGGTTTAATGACCATCAGTAGGTATATACAACACTGACTGCAGGTTTTAATGACCATCAGTAGGTATATACAACACTGATTGTAGGTTTTAATGACCATCAGTAGGTATATACAACACTGATTGTAGGTTTTAATGACCATTAGTAGGTATATACAACACTGATTGTAGGTTTTTATGAACATCAGTAGATACCTACAACAATGACTGCAGATTCTAAAGTGTCAGTAGACGGTTGCTATGTATGTGTTAGGTGTGTGATGCCAACTGAATAAAGACTAACGCAAGGAAGATTTGTGTGTGTGTGTGTGTGTGTGTGTGTGTGTGTGTGTGTGTGTGTGTGCGTACGTGCGTGCGCGTACGTGCGCGCGCGCGTGCGTGTGTGCATGTGTGTTTGTATGCATGCGTAAAAACTCTTGGGATCATTTTAATGTCTTTTACCAAAAATGTTTTGCTCCTTATCAGATGTTCTCGTGATCCACTCAGGGACTTGGTTCCGTCCTGGTATGTATGCACTATAGTTTTCTTTCGTGTGTGTGTGTGTGTGTGTGTGTGTGTGTGTGTGTGTGTGTGTGTGTGTGTGTGTGTGTGTGTGTGTGTGTGTGTGTGTGTGTGTGTTTTAATAGATCTTAAAGGTTTTGCATTTGATTCTTATCGCATCCAAGATAGTCTTGGGTACAGTTTTGTTTTTGTTTTTTGCTTCTTTTGTTCTTTTTATTTCTTCTTCTTCTTCTTCTTCTTCTTCTGACCTGAATTTCTCGCAGAAAACCTTTCAGAAGGAACGAAGGTCTCCTTCCCTTCTTTAATCTTACCTTCAATCCATTTCCAACATTCTTTCACACTTAGATCCTCTGACAGTAGTTGCTTCCAGTTTACATGATTAATGTAGTTCCTCGGTCCCTTCATCTCCTTTATTTATCATGAACTTGTTGATTATTATTTTTATTATTTTTTTTTTTTGGTATTATGCGATCCACGTGTTGAGTATGTTGAAACCCAATACAACTTTAGTCCTTACAGTCAGAACGAGGTACACTAAGCCACCTGTCCTTACAGTCAAAACGAGGTACACTGAGCCATCTGTCCCCACAGTCAAAACGAGGTACACTAAGCCATCTGTCCTTACAGTCAAAACGAGGTACACTGAGGTATTTCATTCCTGTGATGTAACAACGTATATTCTTGGAGAAAGTATGACTGCCTTCACCGAAAAGGTCTCCTGTGTGAAACGCCTGCTTGGTCTACAGAAACATTCTGCAACTGGCCCACCTTCTATAAATGTGAACTGTTTATCTAGTAGCTGTTGATGTCTATTGTCTGTTAGCTGTCGTCGTCTATTGTCTGTTAGCTGCCATTGTCTATTACCTGTTAGCTGTTATTGTCTATTATCTGTTAGCTGTCATTGTCTGTTAGCTGTATTGTCTCTGTTAGCTGTCATTGTCTATTATCTGTTAGCGGTCATTGTCTATTAATTGTTAGCTGTCATTGTCTGTCAGCTGTTATTGTCTATTATCTGTTAGCTGTCATTGTCTGTTACTGTATTGTCTCTGTTAGCTGTCATTGTCTATTATCTGTTAGCTGTCATTCTCTATTAATTGTTAGCTGTCGTTGTCTATTGTCTGTTAGCTGGCATTGTCTATTGTCTGTTAGCTGGCATTATCTATTGTCTGTTAGCTGTCACTGTCTGTTAGCTGTCATTGTCTATTATCTGTTAGTTGTCTATTGGCTTTTAGCTGTCATTGTCTATTAACTGTTAGCTGGCATTGTCTATTGTCTGTTAGCTGTCATTGTCTGCCAGCTGTCATTGTCTATTATCTGTTAGCTGTCATTGTCAGTTAGCTGTATTGTCTCTGTTAGCTGTCATTGCCTATTGTCTGTTAGCTGTCATTGCCTATTGTCTGTTAGCTGTCATTGTCTGTTGTCTGTTAGCTGTCATTGTCTGTTATCTGTCATTGTCTATTGTCTGTTAGCTGTCATTGTCTGTTATCTTTTAGCTGTCATTGTCTGTTGTCTGTTAGCTGTCATTGTCTGTTGTCTGTTAGCCGTCATTGTCTATTGTCTGTTAGCTGTCACTGTCTGTTGTCTGTTAGCTGCCACTGTGAAGCGCCTAGGGCTCATCTTGAGACGTGCGCTCCACAAGTGTTCATTATTATTAACATTCTAACCGTCCTCTGGTCCTCCAGTCCACCCCACTCCATCCTTTCATCCCACAGCCCGCTAACAAAAGCAAATCCACAAGAAATGTGACTTACACTGCACGGAGCAGATCGAACCGAGAGAGAGAGAGAGAGAGAGAGAGAGAGAGAGAGAGAGAGAGAGAGAGAGAGACAGAGACAGAGACAGAGACAGAGGGAGGGGGATTGATTGATTGATGTTTTATTCATATAAAGGCCATGGCCCTTCATGAAGGGGTGCACATACAGTTTGATACAAAGCCATAAAAAAGGAATAATTTTTTTTTTAGTTTTGCATCATATAAGTGACAACTATTAACTACAACGGGTTCATTAGTATTAAGTAGTAACAGTATCCCTAATCTTGAAAGCCTTATACAGAAAAATGGATAGTTTTCTGACAATTTCCTGGTTGGTTGAAGCCAGCAGCAGACTAAGCCTAAAAAGACAAGGATGTTTACAGAACTTGGGGGGAATAAACTGCTTTCTAATGTCATCTATCATAGGGCAACATAGAACAAAGTGAACCTCATCTTCCTTACCTTCTCCGCATAATGGACATTTCAAATCCTTTTCAACATGACTTCTATACTGATAATAATGTACAGAGAGCTCGGATACACCAAATCTAAATTTTGTCATGATACGTTTCAAATGTCTATCCATATTCATAGTTATATATGTTTTGGTACAATGCGAAATGCTATTAAAACTTCTGTACATACTAAATCTGTCACTAGTTTGAACATGATCTTCCCAATCCTGCCATCTACAGTCAATCAGTCTTTCACGAAAAGCGTGTATAAACTCATTCACTCTTCCCACACCTTGATTCATCCATACAAATCCAAAGCCATATTGAAACAATTGCATTCTAACATTTGAAACCCAGTTTCTCTTACCCCTGGCATCTAAATTATATAACATCATATATGCTTTATGCGGCAATCTGTCTTCACCCATACATGTAAGCTTCAACCAATAGCGAATACATCTGACGGCGGAGTTCAACGTAATTGGAAACCTATCTGTCTCACCATACACAAGGGGTTATTTGGTGTTTTCATATCTACCCCTAAAAATCTTTTCAGCGCGTACAAAAGAACATTTTCAATATGTATCGCCGCTTTATCAAGACCCCATAACTCAGACCCATACTGTGCGATTGGTTGCACTTGGGCATCAAAGAGCTTCAAAACACTTCTAATGAATTGTTATTAAGCAAATATAGCCTTTGCAAAACACACACCAATGCATTCTTGGCTCTACTTGCTAAGTCTCTACAAGCAGAAACAAAAGACAGTCTTGTTGTGAAGTAAATGCCAAGATATTTGTACACATTCACAGCTGGCATAACAACACCATCATATATCCACCGTTCTCTAGCACCTAAATAACCACCTTTTCGAAAAACAATTATATTACTCTTATTCATATTAACTTTCAGCTCAAGATCAGAAGCAGCATGCTGTAGACTATTTAACCGAGTCTGTAGTCCTGCCACAGTTTCGGACATCAAAATTACGTCATCAGCCAACAGCAGTATAAATAATTCAAAAGCGTCGATCATAAAGCATGCACCGTGTCTCCCTTTGTCAATCACTTGTAATGCTAACTCATTTATGAACAGAGAGAAAAGGATCGGGCTACACACATCTCCTTGTTTCGCTCCGGCAGTACAATTCACATAATCTGTCAGTTTATCTCCACATCTGACACGAGCTTTCACATTACTATACATACTTTTAATACATCTAAATAGCTTTCCTTTGATACCATTCTTTAACAAAATAGGCCATAACAAATTTCTATTAATAGAATCAAACGCCTTTTCGAAATCAATAAAAGCAACATAGAGTTTTCGGTTCGCAGCAAACTGCTTCCGAACACATGCCAACAGAGTAAACATATGGTCAATTGTAGAATATCCTCTCTTGAACCCAGCTTGATACTCCCCAGTAATATTATTTTGTTCGACCCATTCCTGTAGTCTGTTATTAATAATTGTACTATAAAGTTTACTACTTGTGTCACACAGTGAGATACCTCTATAGTTACTAGGGTTATTGATGTCTCCTTTTTTAAACAACGGTCTAACTATAGACTCCGTCCACCCGTCTGGAAATATTCCCTTGTCAAACAAAGTATTAAAGAATTTTACAAAGAAGTGGACAACCTGGTTACCAGAATACTTGATAATCTCCCCTATTATTCCGTCAGGTCCCGGAGCCTTTCTAAGTTTGATATTCCTAAGTGCAAGCAAAACTTCGGCCTCTGATATTGGACGGTTCAAAGTGTGATTTTCATCATCATCATCATCATCATCATCATCATCATCATCATCATCATCATCATCATCATCATCATCAATACTACTGTCTATAATGTCATCATTGTTAACTTCTTTTTCTAACAGAGTCCTAAAGTGCTGAAACCAGTCATCTACAGCAATAACATTTCTAACAAATTTCCTCTTAAATGAAACTTTATGTACAGCTTCCCAGAAATCATGTTAACTTTTCACAGAGGCTAACAGCATATTAAGCAGAGTGTCATTGTGTTGTTTCTTCTTGCTCTTCAATAAATTCTTATATTCTCGTCTCGCTATGCAAAAGGCATTGCGATCGTCTGCGTTTAACGTACGACGGTATTTCCGCAGCTGTTTCCGTACATTTCGTCTGTTAACACTGCACTCAGAATCAAACCAGTCATGAGACTTCCTATGCTTATTTACGATAATACGTTTTTTTCATACACTCTGCCATTTCCTTAATAGAGCTATTAAAGACCTGCAACGTATTATTTATATCAACGTCTATCATGTTTATCGCATGTTCTAACCTTGTTCGTGCTTCATCTGAGTTAAATGCATCGTTAAATGCTTGAACATTAGATGGGTTCCAGACAAATTTGTTAATACACACATCTTCATTGTCTTCAATAAACTCCTTTTCTTTCAAGTTACGTAAGTACAGTTCAACGGGCATATGATCAGATTCGATACGCTCGGAGATAACTAGCTTACACGAATCACCCACAACAGCAAACAAGTCATTTGACAGCAAGAAGTAGTCATTCACACTGCTTCCAGCATCCGAGATATATGTGTAGCGACCTAAGTGGTCGCCATGACACATGCCATTGAGAATACACAAGTTTAAAGCAGTACACATATTCAACAGTCTTTCCATAATTATTCAATACTCCGTCTTCGGAACACCTGTCAATATTCGCTGGACTGCTTTTGCATAGTGACTCCAAAATAGTATCAGTTGTAATGTGTTGTGAAATATTTGAAGTCCTACTATTCAGGTCACCTGACAGTATCACAAAAACGTCATTAAGACTAATCAAGCAATCAGACAAACAGTCCTCCAATAAACCTATGCCATTATCCACATCACAATAATTGTAATAGGGTGAACCCTCTGGTGGAACATAAGCGCATACATACAATACATCCTTTGGTTTGCCGAACACACTTTTATCAATAATAAGCATAATACAATTACCACATTCTATGTCAAGTTTGCGTACATAAGGTACGAAAACATTTTTCACTAAACATATTACACCACCAGAATGCCTGCCCTGTCTTGTGAATTTGACGGCTGGCTTGCAATACACGTTATATCCATGAAATACATCAGACTGAAAGTCTTCAACAAATGTTTCAACAATACACACAAAGTCAAAAGAACACACATATGAGACGAACAGAGGGAGGGGGAGAGAGGGAGAGGGGGGAGAGACGTAGAGAGAGAGGGGGAGGGAGAGGGGGAGAGAGGGGGGAGAGAGAGAGAGGGGGAGGGAGAGAGAGAGGGAGAGAGAGAGGGGGAGAGAGAGAGAGAGAAAGAGAGAGAGAGAGAGAGGGAGAGAGAGAGAGAGAGAGAAGTTTCCATATTCGGGCAGAAAAAATGTAATACGTTCTAAAAGAGCAATCGGTTTAGCTACTGCATATCTCAGACAGATGTCACAAAGTGCATGAAGGAACTGTGTACCTTTAACGTAGCCTGCAGCTCTGTACACTGCCGTTATCGCATACATCATCCTGCCACAGGTAAGCGTCCCGTTCAGGTACCGGACTCCTCAGTGTGTCTGGGGTGTGTGTGTGTGTGTGTGTGGGGGGGGGGGGGGGTATGTATGTGCGTCCGTGCATGCGTCGTTGAGTGTGTGTGTGTGTGTGAGAGAGAGAGAGAGAGAGTGAGTGAGTGTGTGTGTGTGTGTGTGTGTGTGTGTGTGTGTGTGTGTGTGTGTGTGTGTGTGTGTGTGTCTATGTGCATGAGTGTGTGTGTGTGAGAGAGAGAGAGGGGGGAGAGAGAGAGAGAGAGAGAGAGAGAGAGAGAGAGAGAGAGAGAGAGAGAGTGGTGTATGTTTTTCGAACTCGATTTACAAGGATTGTAGTTTAGGAGTCAAAAACCTGTCTAACAGTAGTCCTTGCTAAGCTACTGATGAGTGAATATAAAATTACAAGGCATCATGTATGTACATATAAGCATGAATGAGTGAGTGAAACTTTATGCGTGAGAAGTTATTAGAATTTCCACACGAACATAGCTTGTTCACAGCGCCAGTTGCACACATGCATGCTCTCAGTTATACATTGTGTGCATGTGAGTGTGCATGCACTCAGTTATACATTGTGTGCATGTGAATGTGGAGGGGGCAGAGGAAAAGAACAAATAAGCATAAAAAACAAGGGAGTTACTGAATTTAGGTGCCCGAAGGTCGTCACAGGAACATAACAAAGACCTGAGTTGTCTACGGTATCTCTCGCCTGGCATGCGAGTAAATAGAAGTTACATAAACTCCACGAGAGGTGCATCCTCAAAAGGATGGAACTGATAATGTTGCTTAACGTCCACAGAAACCGTAGGCTTATTAGGGACGGGACGAGTGGGGTAAGGGGGAAGGAAGAGTGAGGCCTCGAGACAGGCTGCCGTGGACCGCCGCCAGAACAACGAAACGTTAAGGCAGTGTCCGCCCGGCGTTGCTCATCAACTACCGTACCACGCATTGAATTGCTGTCCCAACTGCTATGCAGAACAGTCACAAAGACAATGTCTGTAGCTCCGCGTTGGGAAACAAGTGAAGCAAAAGAAGGTGCAACTCTCAAGCCCAGCTCCATCTCCCTGCCCTTGATATCTTCTGGTCTAACTTGGGGGTCCAGCTCCACCTCCCTCCTCCTGATCTCGCCTGGACCCGCAGAAGCGTCTAACTTCCTTGTGAAAGTCCAACTCATCTCCCTGGACTCTGTAAAAGGATGCCCCCATTCTGGGACTCTGTAAAAGGATGCCCCCATTCCTCCCCCCCCCTCCCCCCCTTCCGTGGCATATATACCCTCCATTTCAGGCACACTCGGCGACACAGGTGTGCACAAGCATACGACAAGACCAATTGTTATTCAAGACCGGACATAGTCCTTTGATCTCGAAACTGGTTCAACATATAACCACACAAATGCACACACTTACAGGTTAGCCTCACAGTGAATTGTCACAATCTGAACGTATAAACACAAATACACACATAATTTACATGTCAGCCTCACAGTGGACTGTCACAGTCTGAACATGTAAACACATATACATACAAAATTTACATGTTAGCCTTAGAGTCAGTTGCCACAGTCTGAACATGTAAACACATACACATACAAAATTTACATGTTAGCCTTAGAGTCAGTTGCCACAGTCTGAACATGTAAACACATACACATACAAAATTTACATGTTAGCCTTAGAGTCAGTGCAACAGTCTGAATGACCTGTCGCCTGTGGAGCCAGCACTAAGTGAAGTCACCAGCAAAACGTAAGTAAAACCGACAAGAACAGCTATGTTGAATTATGCCGCTTGAAACTTACTCAAAATGTTGTGAGTGCAAATAAGTGTATATTCACATATGATTTAAGATTTTTATATAGTTTGTTGGTGAAGTCACCAGCAAAACGTAAGTAAAAACCGACAAGAACAGCTATGTTGAATTATGCCGCTTGAAACTTACTCAAAATGTTGTGAGTGCAAATAAGTGTATATTCACATATGATTTAAGATTTTTATATAGTTTGTTGATGTTTTGATGTAATTTATTGACAGATGTTATCACCATAACCTTAAGTCCAGTTTCACATGACTTATTTGAAAAGAGTGTAAGTACAAAGGGAAAAGAAGTCATCCGCGACCAAAGCATGAACGAAAGAAAAAAATTAACGGCTAGCGATTTTAACGATTGTTTTATGGAAGAAATGGCTAACTGACTCGCCGTCTGAACAAATATAAACTGACACGTCTTACGTGGATATTCTCTCTTTATATATAGAAACCATTTTTGTTTATTTGTATTGTTGTTAGTACCTTCTTACATAGGCCACAAACACGAATACTAACATGTGTCATGTCTTTTCTATTTTGTCTAAGCAGTCATACAATGTTTAAAAATTTTTTAGTCTGACCTTGAGTATCACAGCAGAAGTCGCAGCCCAACTGCGACACTGCAAAGCGACCGGAGATTGACAACTGTAAAACACCATACAACCGTGACACCAAAGCGACAGGGAATATCTGCCAACTGTAAAACAC
>OY757544.1:1021009-1046009 GCA_963584105.1 Alviniconcha strummeri
AATCTGGACCACATCGAGAAGTGTTTGCATGTTTTTTTTAATTCTAATTTTATCTAAGTTCACGCTTCAAAAATCATGAATGAAATATCAAAATCCAGAATGCAAAAGTTCCCCACGCTCACAGAAAGACGTAGAAGATTTCACATTTGGGACACATCAAGTTGTGTCCCGCTCGGACAGAAAACTTATCAACCCACTCGTTGTTAGCATGAACAGTAGTTGCATATTTTGCACCATTCCCCAGAATATTAGAGACAAATGAAGCATACCAGTTCTCATTTGCAAAGAAAAAGTCATTTCCTTAAGAGTTCTACATTCTTAAAGAAAAGTGTGCGTGTGTGTGCAAGTGCGTGCGTGCGTGCGTGCGTGCGTGCGTGCGTGCGTGCGTGCGTGCGTGTGTGTGTGTGTGTGTGTGTGTGTGTGTGTCTGCGTGTGTGTGTGTGTGTGTGCGCGTGCGTGTAAGTGTGACTGTGTGTATGTGTGTGTGTGCGTGTGTGCGTGCGTGCGTGCGTGTGTGTGTGTGTGTATTTGTGTGTGTGTGTAAGTGTGTGTGTGTGTGTGTGTGTGTGTGTGTGTGTGTGTGTGTGTGTGTGTGTGTGTGTGTGTGTGGTGTGTGTGTGTGTTGCACTTAAGGTTCGCTGAGCTTCTTCATGTCCAGCTTCTTCTTCACGCTGCTGGCCTGACGGCGGTGTTAACGTCCCTCTCATGGCCCGTGTGATGAAGATGGCCCTTATGTCACGGTGCCTTGTGATGACGTAGTCTATGAGGTGAGCGTGGGTGCATCCAGGTGACCTTGTGGATTTCTAGTTGCTTGAAGAGGGTGTTGGTGATGGTGAGGCAGACTCTGAACAGAGTCAGCAGTAGAAGCCTGTTTGCATTTTCTCGCCCCAGGCCATGGCGACCCATGACGGTGGGCCATGCTCCCGAGCTCCTGCCAGCGCGTGGACTGAAGTCACCCATCAACAGCAGCTTGTCATTTCTTGGCACCGATTGGAGTGTGTCTTGGTAGAACAGCTCCTTATCCTCCTCTGGGTAGGTCATCGTCGGGGCGTGTGCGCTGATGAGGGTGAAGTGGGCGTTGCCTGCCAGTGGGATGCGCATGGTCATCAGCCTGTAGTTGATCCCTTTTGGAAGGGTTTCAAGCTTGGGGATGAGAACTGTGCGGATGGCGGAGCCAACACCGGCCTCCCTGGGTTCATCGGCTGCCTTGCCACTCCAGGAGAAAGTGTAGCCAGCACCGACCTCCGCTAGGTCTCTGGTTCCTGCGAGGCGTGTCTCGCTGAGTGCCGCGATGTCAATGTTATATCTCGACAGTTCGTGGGCGACGATGGCTGTCATTCGCTCTGGCCTGTTGCTGTATATGGTGTCCATGAGTCCTCACGTTCCATGCTCCAAACTGCATGGCAGGTTTTCGTGCTTTCTTGTGGTGTTTCAGACCGCGTAACTGGATGCCCAGCCAGCTACGGTATGCTGACAGGGTTAGACGGGGCCAGCCTTGTTTGGGCCACCTTTTCTAGACCCGTCCCCATGTGGGGGGAGCGGTGCTGTCCCTAGAGAAGGCTGCTCCGACACCAAGGTTGCAACCGAGCCCGCCGTTGCCCCGGTACTGAGACGGAACAGCGACCGACATGCCCTGGCCGCCCGAGTGCACGTCTGTGGCCAGCGCCTGAGTGCACGTCTGTGGCCAGCGCCTGAGTGCAGGTCTGTGGCTAGCGCCTGAGTGCAGGTCTGTGGCTAGCGCCTGAGTGCAGGTCTGTGGCTAGCGCCTGAGTGCAGGTCTGTGGCTAGCGCCTGAGTGCAGGTCTGTGGCTAGCGCCTGAGTGCAGGTCTGTGGCTAGCGCCTGAGTGCAGGTCTGTGGCCAGCGCCTGAGTGCAGGTCTGTGGCTAGCGCCTGAGTGCAGGTCTGTGGCTAGCGCCTGAGTGCAGGTCTGTGGCTAGCGCCTGAGTGCAGGTCTGTGGCTAGCGCCTGAGTGCAGGTCTGTGGCTAGCGGCTCTCAGCGCCATCCCGTACCTGCCGCCGTTACCACTGGCCCGTCGCCACAGGACTTGGGTTGATTAGAAGTGGTGTAATGGCGCACTGATACCTGGGCGGTTTACTGTGGAGGTCCCGGGCTGCCCTGACGCCGGGACTTCCCTCTCGGCCTAGGCGATGGAGTCCAAAGGAAAACAGTGTGTTACAGTTTGGCACCGATTCGGCTGCAGGAGTTGCCAGAAGGATGGCGAGTTTGCCACCAGACTGCCTACGGGGCTCCACTCCGGATTTTCTGTTAGAGTTTACTCTCTTAAAGCCCGTTCTTAACTGGGCGAATGTTTCTTCGCGAACCTAGTCGGAAGTATTCGGCGAAGCTAGTTGGTTCTTAATTGGGCCAACTTTTCTTCGCAAACCTAGTTGGAAGTATTCGTCGAAGCTATATTCGGGGTCCAAAAAGCTTCGCTCAACATGTTCTGGAAACATTCGCCCTATTGGACGATCATTGCCTCTGATTGGCTGAGAGCAGAGCTCTCCTGTGGATGAAGAAAAAATAAAAATAAAAACGGATGACGGTGTCGCTAGGCTTCGTGGGGAATTTGTTCATTTGTTGACTTGTGGGAGGTGCAGCCTTGTCTCGGAGACCCAGAATGAGCTAGTAGTTAGTTGAAGTACCCTGTGGGGGATGATGAAAGTATACTGACTTGACTTGAATTTAGCCTACATTGTTGATCATGCTGTCTGCTGCGCGTCCGCCGCAAGTTCGGGCCGAAGCTTGCATCTCATTACAAGCCATTAAAGAACGAAGTAAATTTTGGACTGTCCGAACCATGTTCGGCGAACTAAAAGTTCAATTAAGAAACGAATCATAGTTCGTCGAACTGTCCGAAGTATGTTCGGCGAACAAATATTCACCCAGTTAAGAACGGGCTTTACGCAGGGCACATACAAGGCAGTGCAGCTGTTTACCCAATAGCTGGGGGTTTGGTTCGTGGTCACCAGGGCAAATCCACACACCGATAGGCCTGCGTGCCGTACGTCTGGGAGCCAAACCTCCTCCCAGTCCCTGCAGTCCAGCCTGGTCCTTGCGGTGCCCTGTTGACGCGTGTCGCCACAAGGAGGCACTACATGAGGCTCAGTTGCTGTGGAGAGGCTCTGTACTGACAGGAGAGGCTCTGTACTGACAGGAGAGGCTCTGTACTGACAGGAGAGGCTCTGTACTGACAGGAGAGGCTCTGTACTGACAGGAGAGGCTCTGTACTGACAGGAGGGGCTCTGTACTGACAGGAGAGGCTCTGTACTGACAGGAGAGGCTCTGTACTGACAGGAGAGGCTCTGTACTGACAGGAGAGGCTCTGTACTGACAGGAGAGGCTCTGTACTGACAGGAGGGGCTGACGCACTCGGCTCTCTTTTCGCATTGCTGCAAGCGGCGGCGCTAGCCAGCGGTGAAGGCTGAAAGCAAAAGGTGACAAGCACTGCACACGCTTCGCCAACACACTAGACGCATCACACAGCCATTTTCACACACACACACAAGCACACACACACACCACACACACACACACACACACACACACACACACACAAACGCGCGCGCGCGCGCGCACGCACACACAAACACACACACGCACGCACGCACACAAACACACACACAAACACACACACAAACACACACACACACACACGCACGCACGCACGCACGCACGCACGCACACACGCACGCACACACGCACATGCACATACACACAATACATCTGTACAGGTATAACGCAGACACAATACAGAGGGCACTGTTAAAAGAACGGCTCGCGTTTTACATTTTCTGCTATCTTCTTCGTAACCTTGAGAAGAAACGGAGCTTACATGAATTATCAACGTGATTTGTTACACTGTTCGTAGTTCACCAGATTAACTCACCGTAGAGTACTCGCAGTCTGTCACGTGCAGTGCAAGGAACAGGATGCAGTCTGTCACGTGCAGTGCAAGGAACAGGATGCAGTCTGTCACGTGCAGTGCAAGGAACAGGATGCAGTCGGTCACGTGCAGTGCAAGGAACAGGATGCAGTCTGTCACGTGCAGTGCAAGGAAAAAGATGCATGCTTACCGGAGAGAGGAACGGAGGAGGAGAGCTTCCCGCCCTCCTGTAGAATAGAACCCTAAATATATTAAATTACTGAGGTCAGGTCAATATTAAAACTTCAGTTGCTCATCAGTAACTATATAAAAGCCGTGTCTACACTTGTATACATGTGTCGAATGTATACTTTCAAACGAGTGTTCATGGGATGTCAGTGTCGGAGAGCATGACATGCGTCCGCGGCAGGAAGTGTCGTCAGCAGTTTAAGGCGTTTAGTGTCTAGCTGACTTGCTTCGTGGACTGAGCGGAGTAACCGGAAGTTACAGAGCAATGGCCATAGACACTTACTTGGGGCGGTGCTCACACATTTAGGTCCTTTTGCTGTCTCTACGCAGGCAGTTCCTTTGCTACAGCGCTGTGCACACACACACACACACACACACACACACACACACACACACACACACACACACACACACACATACACCGTCACCAAGGCTGGTTGTCGCCAGTTTCATCATAGCTAACACCGTCTCAGTGTTTGTAGCCGTCTCAGTGTTTGTAGTCGGTGTCATCATTGTTTTTAGTGAGTAAGGTCAGTTTTATATTCGCTGCTTCATGAAAACCGATCATGAAAACCGACAATCACTTTGATCTTCCTCCGCTCAATCTTCCCTCCTCTTCTCGATCGGTGTGGCTTTCTGGGCACGTTTCTCGCAATGCCGAGATGCGATAGACGTGCGATCAGCTGGGGGGAGAGGAAGGGGGGAGGTGCGGCAGCGGTTTCCAGAGACAGAAGGTTATGTCGACTGTAGCGGGGGACAGGGGCGGCACAGGTGGCAAACAACACTTTCTTCTCTGTGTTGTGTAGCTCACGGTTGTTGCGACGCACGGCTGCACTGAACACGCTGTCACTGAACACAGGCTCAACATGACCGGCTGGCGGCAAGCAGTGTAAAACAGAGAGTAGAGTCAGGACTTGCAGAAACAGAACAAGACCAACTGTCCTCACTTCCAGTGGAAGTGACACACAAAACTGGTACCACGATAACGGCCACATCACGAGGAACAATGCTATCACGTCAAATAATCAAACCAGGAGACTAATCAAGCGAAATTGCAATAATTAGCAGAGCAGATGCAACAACGTCTGTGAGGGCGCGTGAACACTACTCACTCTCTTTTTATCCAGCTTTAAACAATGATACACGATCTGTGTCGAGTATACAGACCTCTCCTCAACGCTATCAACAACAACAAAAATTCCAAAGACATTATGTGCATTTGTACAGAAAAAAAAAAAAAACTCAAATTAAAATTGCAAAAGGGAAAACTAAATGTTAACATTGTCATCCACTCATTAAATCAAAGGGGAGTCCTAGAGAAATATATTGCACTGCTGCTTCAGACCAAGAGGAAAGGCATGAGACAACCGTTATCACTTGCTGATCGAGACAGACAGACAGACAGACAGAAAAATGTTTCCCTGAATACAAGAAATTAAGTTTTAAAAATCTTGTGAGAAAAGCCAAAAACGAATACTTCCAAAAGCTCATAGAGCGTGATAACAATATAGCATCTGTGTGACGTGCTCTAAATGTGTTTACGAAAGGACATCGTTCTACTTCTGCCGACATCCCGAAAAATCTAACTGTAAATGTTTTCAATAATCATTTCCTGTCTGTGTCAGAGTCATTAACAGAACCAAGAACAAATGTATATGAGTGCTCAAATCCTCTACATGATTTCTGCAAACAAAAAACTAGTGGGCAAGACCCATTTGTTATCCCATGTCTCTCCATTTCGGAACTAAGCAAATACATATCGAGACTGGAAAAAAAATTCGTCTGGTCTGGATGGTATAAGCAACCAGCTACTAAAATTGTCATTGCCATACATAATAGATTCGCTTACATGTTTTTAACTTATGCACTGAGAAAAACGTTTTTCCGTCCGAGCTTAAAAAAGCCAAAGTGGTTCCGCTTCCAAAATCTACGGATAAAACAAATCTAACCAATTACAGACCAATATCACTTCTGTCTGTTTTGTCAAAGCTTCTCGAAAAGCATGTGCACATATACTTAAATGATTACTTAGAAAAGCGGCAACTCCTTCACCCCTCTCAGTCTGGATTTAGACGTAAATGCTCCTGCAACTCTGCATTGGCACGTCTCACAAATTCTTGGCTAACAGCCATGAATAAATCTGAGGTGTGTGGAGTAGTATTCCTAGACCTAAAGAAGGCTTTCGACCTGGTTGATCACGATATTCTATTGAAGAAGCTCGCCATTTATCTTAAAAACTCAAGTTCTCTACCATTTTTTAAAATCATATCTTCATAACAGAACGCAATGCGTCTTACTCCATGGCTCTTATTCCTCCAAAGAATCAGTAAAGTATGGTGTACCACAAGGTTCTGTTTTAGGACCTATACTTTTTAGTCTTTTTATCAGTGACTTTCCATTACACGTGAAAGATATATCTGTTGATTGTGACATGCTGGCAGATGACACAACACTGCACACATCTGGAAAAGATATTATGCAAATCAGAAGCAATATGCAAGACAGCTTAGATCAGGTATCCCTTTGGTGTGATAATAATCATATGGTCATCAATCCGATCAAGACCAAGTCTATGACAATCGCTACCAGACAGAAACACCAGTTGTCACTCTTACCACTCGATCTCGTTCTAAACGGGGCGAAAATTGATCAAGTGTCAGACCACCGTCTTCTAGGTATAACCATAGACAATAAACTTCGCTGGGACTCACATATTAATAATATGTGTAAAACAGTTTCAAGACGAGTCTTCCTTCTGTCGAAATTAAGGTACATCGTAGACAGTGACACAAGAAAACTGTTCTTCAATGCCCACATTAAACCTCACATTGATTATGCGTCAGTTGTGTGGGACGGATGTAGTGATGTTCTCAAAAAGATATTAAATTCTCTGCACAGAAGAGCTGTAAAGTTAATCCTTCCAGATACAACTCTAACTACTGACCAGAAATTAAAGGAGATGAGAATAATGAGTCTACAAAAACAACTTGAATATAACAAAGGTTTGTTCATGTACAGGCGCTCCTTAGCAATAAGGCCCCAGAGTACATATCTAACCTGTACACACACACTCCCTCACGCTATTCCAGTTCTAGGAACTATCACCTTAGTTTGCCTAGGCCAAGGATAGACATATTCAAAACAAGTATATCTTTCTCTGGTGCTTATCTATGGAACAACCTACCTCTGACAGTCAGATCTTGTCAGTCACTCAGCTCCTTCAAGCGTAAACTTCGTGCACACCTTGAAATAGTTACATAGGATGGACTGTGACATAATATTCCGCCCAATCCTTCCGACTGCTTGTGATAGTGCCCCCCTCCCCCCCCTTACTGTTCTTTATAAGATAAGCTTTGACTGCTTTTTTCTTCTTCTTTTTTCTTATAGTTTTCTTCGCTTTTTCCAATACCGGTGTTGAATTGATCAGATATGTTCTGCTGCCTTAGTTACAGGTTGTATGCTCACAATGTCTAACTGAGTGATGTGTGCATGTGTACATCTGGCGCTGTGAACGCGCTATGTTTTGTGTGGAAAATCTCATCTATCGAATTTCACTCACTCACTCATGCCTGTATGTATATAAATTATGCCTGTAGTTTTATATTTACTCATCAGTAGCTTCGCTAGGACTAGTTGTTAGACCGGTTTTTGACTGAACCTAAACTACAATCCTTGCGAAATAAAGTTTTAAAGCTGGGGGGTGAACTTTCGCTCACGGGGACAGCGGACGGTCTTGGCTGTGTGTGTCGCCAAAAAGCTTAATTACTAGTTAATTAGGCATCTGATCATCCATCTGACCACACATGTAAGTAGGTCTCCGTGCAGGGAATCCGCCGATATGCTTTTTAGCCAGTTTTGATGGCTTGATCGGCGACTGGCAGCGCTTACAGAAATGTAAACAAACTGTTGGCAGATCATCGGCACGTTGCTAGTGTGAGTGAAGCGTTACTGTAAGGAGAAACTGTGAGTATCAGCACTTTGCCAGTTTCAAATGGTTTTTGAGAAGCTTGTTCTGGAGTGATGAGCGTGATTAGTTCTTATTTTTCGAGGACTGGATTAAAGAGAAACCACTCATCAACTTCGGATGAAAGTGACGTCAGCATCAGCTCAGAAAACGACAATAAGAAGCAGGAAAAGAAGCGCATGAACACTGTAGTAGAGGACTCTGACATGGTGGTACAGACAGCACTAGACAACATCAGCAAACGCTTGAATACCTTGGCAACCAAAGTAGACGTCGAGCAGATGAGGGACGAAGTGAAGTGCCTGACCAAGACTTTTATGGAGAAGTTGGAGAAGCTGGAGGGGCGGTTGTTTGAGACAGAGGTGAAGGCGGAAAAACTGGAATCAGAAGTGAAGTCTCTGAAGAAAGTGAACGAAACTGCTACAGGCATGATTAAACAGCAAGATCGGAGAATCAAGCAGAATGAGAGAGAGCTGAACGACCTACAGCAGTACTCCAGGAGGTGGAATCTGCGAGTGTTCAAGGTGCCAGAGAAGGAGAAGGAGACTGCAGCCGATTGCACAGCGAAGGTGTGTGCGATCTTCAGTGACAAGGTTGGCATCCCGATCACCGCCAGCGACATCGAGGTGGCCCACAGGACAGGACAACGCAGCAGCACCAGAGCAAGGCCCATTGTTGTGCGATTCTTCGATCGTAAGAAGAGAGACAGCGTTATCACCAGCCGACGCAACCTCAAGAACAAAGGTATTGTCATTGGGGAAGACTTGACATATGCCAATTACCAAGTGTTCAGAAAGGCGAGTGAACATTCTGCTACAATGTCGGTGTGGAGTTCAAATGGGAAAATTCTTGCCAAGGTGAAGAACGGTCGCATTGTTAGAGTGAACATTCACACAGATCTGGATGAAGCATTCAGGCGTGCTATGTCGGGAAATGAAATGAGTGCAGATGAAGGAGAATAGATCAAAATTTGTGTCTTGTGTCGGTGCCTGTGTTCTTGCGCTGTGGAAAGGAAGGGGCAAGGACGTAATATCTTGTTAGACCAGACTTGACTGTACAGAGGTACTACCTTTATTTGTATCGACTTGCTGATAATTATGAGGGCACGCATATCCCCCCTCCCCCCCACTTCCTTCTCGTCCCCCCCAGCCCCCCCCCCCCCCACCCCACCCTCTCTCTCTTTTCTCTTTTACTTTTGCCACCCCCGCCCCTATTGGATTTGAATGAAAGAGCCAATACACAGAAGTTGATATCAGTTTTGTTGCGGCATTTGCTACTTGTTGTAAAGCCAGGTGATTCCAGGTGGTGTAACAATGCTAATGGATTTTGTTTGTTTTGTTTACTCTCTCTCTCTCTCTCTCTCTCTCTCTCTCTCTCTCTCTCTCTCTCTCTCTCTCTCTCTGTGAGGGTATTTTGTTGTTGTTGTTTGCGTGCGGGTACGGGGTGGGGGTGGGCGTGGAGCACAGCTAGTGTCGAGTTTTTATGTTAATCCGGGAGAGTGGTGTTATATATATATATATATGTGTGTGTGTGTGTGTGTGTGTGTGTGTGTGTGTGTGTGTGTGTGTGTGTGTGTGTGTGTACCATCTCTCTCTTCTCTCTCTCTCTCTCTCTCTCTCTCTCTCTCTCTCTCTCTCTCTCTCTCTCTCTCTCTCTCTCTCTCTGTTTCTATTGTAAACATCGCAGGTGATTTATTTATTTATTTATTTTTTAATTTTTTTTAATGACACATGTGTGTACTCTTTTGCTGAGTGTCGAGAAGCACGTGATTTTGTGAGTCAAGAAGTGTGCAGCCACGCTAGAGCGGGCGTGCTGGCAAAACAGTGTGTGTGTTTCTCGAGCTCCCTGTCTCTGACGTATGTCCCCCTTTTTAGTTATCCCTTGCTGTGTGATGTATGCCTTTTATCGCGAGTGACGTTCTTTGTAGCATGCACCCCGGGCGAGCTGTGGGTATCCGCTTTTTTTCCTCTTTTTTTTTTTTTTTTTTTTAACTCATACGTACGTTTTGATTTTGGATAGCAAAAGCAGGTGAATAGAACATGTGTATCAATTCATATTTGGGGGTGTGTCTTACCAGCAACGCTTGTGTCTAAATCGGTGTCAGACGAAAATTGTACTTTTGTGTGTGTGTGTGTGTGTGTGTGTGTGTGTGTGTGTGTGTGTGTGTGTGAGTGTGTGTGTGTGTGTGTGTGTGTGTGTGTGTGTGTGTGTGTGTGTGTGTGTGTGTGTGCATCTGGTGAAGATGACATACACGAAACTTATATTTTGCTCATATCCTTAAAAGTCGTTGTGACCACAGTAACAAGGAAATCAGTGGATATAAAAATGTATGGGAGTTTTTAAAGATCGCTATTGCGTAATTGCACGTGAATGTTTGATCAGATAAGCGGAATTTGGTTTGTAAGATTCAGTTTTGTACTTTGAACTGTGTTTGATACATCGTTTGAACGATCGAGCTTTTGAATTGGTCATATGTTTGTCATACAAACTTTATTTGCGATGCTGAGAGCCAAAGGAGTCTACCCCCTCTCTTCACTTCATGCCTACCCCTATGGTGTGTGTGTGTGTGTGTGTGTGTGTGTGTGTGTGTGTGTGTGTGTGTGTGTGTGTGTGTGTGTGTCTGAGTGTGTGTGAGTGTGTGTGTGTGTGTGTGTGTGTGTGTGTGTGTGTGTGTGTGCGTGCGTGCGTGTGTGTGCGTGTGTATTTGGCTCTCTCTTCCCCCTCCCCCTTCTCCATCTTCTTTCTTCGCTTCGTCTTCCATCGTGTGCGCCCTCTTTCCTTCGCCCCCCACCCCCTCCCGAGAGAAAAGCTTGAAGCTTGCATCGAGCATTTTGAATGTATGATTGTAAATATTACTGTAAAGCCAAACGCGATGTTTGAAATTAATTTTTGCGCTGCCAGACCAGCGATTTCACCAGGAAAACACTTACTTTTTTTCTCTTTTTTTCTCTCTCAAACCCTTTTTCCCCCCATAATTCTTTGTCTTAGATATTCTTTGTTGGACTATATGGATCTGTACATCATGTATTTTCCCTGTGTATTTCTTTGCGTGTTTTTTGGTTTTATCTTGACAGCAACGGCTACTGTATATATAACCACGTGCATACTGAAAAACGGTTTTAACTTTATGAGACGTTTGCGTGTGCCTGTGCCAGCAATCTGTAATGCTTGGCCAGTGAAGAATACTGACATAGATGTGATTTTTAGTTATCTCGCTAGGTGCGTGCTGAATGTACATCTAGTTCTCAGTGTGGATCTTTTTTCATTGGCATTGTATTGGAGTCTTGTGAACTTTGTTCACATAGTAGTGTTATTTGTTTTGTTTGTACTAGTTACTGCTGCCTGTGGAAGGTGGTCTCCTTGCTATAGTACCAAACTTAGACAATGAGTAATACGGTTAAGATTGTTTCAGTGAACTGCCAGGACCTCTCCGACCCGCGTAAGAGAAGAGATGTGTTTCATTACTTAAGACAAAAATCATACTCTATATATCTATTGCAGGATACTCATTTTGACCCAAAAATGGAGAACTGTATTCGGGCTGAGTGGGGATATAAGTCTTACTTTGCATCATATAACTCAAATTCGAGAGGTGTTGCCATATTATTTAACAATAATTTAGAATTTTTAGTGAAAAAAGTGTACAAGGATATATCAGGAAACTAAATATTTGTTACTGTAACAATAATGGATAGGGAATTTTTGATAGTCAGTCTGTATGGGCCTAACCGTGATGATCCCGAGTTTTACGCTGAACTTGAAGAACGGATAAACGATGTTGGTTTGGAAAACATTATTATTGGAGGTGACTGGAATTTAGTCTTGGACTATACATTAGACTATTGCAATTATAAGCACCATAATAATATCAAAGCACAAGAACAGGTAGACAATCTAATGATAAATCTTGACCTTTTGGATATTTGGAGGGAACTTTATCCCGAAATGAGAAGATACACATGGCGTCGAAATACACCGCTTCAGCAAAGTAGACTCGATTTTTTCTTGATTTCAGACCTTCTGTCCACCTTTGTTACAAATGCCGACATTAAGGCTGGGTACAGAACAGATCATTCTATGATCACACTGACGTTGACATTAGGGAAAGAGTCTAAAAACAAACTATTGTGGAAATTTAATAATTCTTTATTAAAAGATAAACTCTTTGCGGAAGAAATTAATGACGTTATAAAAGCTGTAGTTGAAGAGTATGCAGCTTTACCATACATACGGGAACAGCTTTCCAAAATTCCGAAATGTGATATTCAGTTTGTTATATAAGACCAGCTGTTTTTAGATGTATTATTAATGAAAATTAGATCAAAGACAATTTCTTATGCTGCAATGAAAAAACGTCTGGATGAAAAAAAAGGAAAAAGATTTAGAAAATAGTAGTCAAAGTTTAGAAACGAAGATAGTTTTAACTGAAAATGACAAATTAAAGTTAGAGAAGGACAAGCAGGAGCTAGTTGCGATTAGAGACAAGAGAATGGAAGGAGTCCTGCTTCGCTCGAGAGCGAGATGGATTGCCGACGGTGGAAAAATTACAAAATACTTTTGTGGACTCGAGAAACGTAATTATATAAGTAAACAAATGACCAAACTTACATTGAATAATGGAGAAGAAATATATGAAAGCAAGGATATTATTAAAGAAGTAAAAGTGTATTACGAAAGATTATATTCTGAAAGACAAGTAGAAGACTGCGAAATATTAGATATGGCTCAAGATATTCCTATGCTGACTTTGCAGGAAAAGACTTCGCTGGAAGGAGAAATTACTTTAGCTGAAGCAAGTCTTGCGCTTAAAAATATGAAAAATTACAAAACCCTGGCTCCGACGGTTTTACTGCTGAATTTTTTAAGTTCTTTTGGTTGCAGCTGGGTTCCTTTGTTGTTAGATCACTAAATGATGGTTTTAGAACAGGTGAATTATCAACAACATTGAAAGAGGGGTTAATAATATGCATACCAAAAGGAGATAAATAAAAGAACTGGAGGCCAATCTCACTTCTTAATGTTGTTTATAAAATAGGATCTGCATGTATTGCGAAGCGTTTAAAAAGCGATCAAACTGGGTTCATGGCCAACAGATACACTGGAGATAACATTCGACTGACATATGATCTTATTAGTTACTTGTATAGAGAAAATAAACCTGGGTTACTCTTGTGCTTAGACTTTGAAAAAGCCTTTGATTCTGTTGACTGGAAATTTATGTTTAAAGTTTTACGTGCATTTGGTTTTGGGCTAGATATATGTCAGTGGATATCTACGTTTTATAAAGATATAAAGCCATCTGTCACGGTTAATGGACAGTTATCACAATGGTTCGCTATTCAGAGGGGATGTAGACAAGGGGATCCGATATCACCGTATTTGTTTATTTTATGTGTAGAGATACTTGCCATTATGATCAGACAAAATAAGCATATAAAAGGTATCTTTATAGGAGAAACTGAATACAAAATTTCGCAATATGCAGATGATACCGAAATAACGCTGGAGGATGACAAAAATTCATTTGAAGAAACAGTTAAGACCATCAACACATTCGGAAAAGCATCAGGTCTCTTCTTAAATGCGGGGAAGACCAGTGCCATATGGCTCGGTAATAAACGAAATTCTCTTGTTAAATATATGCCACATTTGCAAATGGAATGGAACCCACCTAAATTTAAGATACTTGGTATATGGTTTACTAATGACTTAAAAGGGTGTGAGGTACTCAACATTAGTGATTTTTTTTTTTTTTTGATTTTTTTTTTTGAAATACGAGCTTTGTACAAAGTATGGTTAAAGAGACATATAACACCACTAGGCAGAGTAGCAGTTCTAAAATCGTTGATTCTGTCTAAGATTATTCACCTATGGATGTTATTGCCAAACCCACCAGACAACCTTGTTAACGAATTGCAGAAGACAGTGTTTCAGTTTGTGTGGAATAGAAAACAGGACAGGATAAGCAGAAAAATAGCCGTCAGATCCATCGCGAAAGGAGGGCTTGGGATACCGAACATAAAAACTTATATTAATGCACTGAAGTTAATTTGGATTCGAAAATTAAAAACAAGTGAGCACAAGTGGAAAAGTATAATTAAATCAACTTATCCTAAAGTGGTGTGGTTGGAACAAATGGGATCAAGCCTTCATTTTCAGGAACATGAGGTTAATAAGTTTTGGAGTCACGTATCTATGGCATATAAAGAGTTCGGTAAACAAATACATGTAGAAAATTCAGAAGAGCTAGTTGCTGAGCCAATCTTCTGCAATCAGAATATCCTAGTTGGAAACAGAATCATTTTTTATAAAAACTGGATTGACAAAGGCGTGTGTCACATTAAAAATATGCTGAATGACAATGGTACATTTATGTCATTTAAAAGTTTTAAAGAAAAATTCGGAATTAAGACAGATTACATTACATATATTGGATGTGTGCAAGCTATCAAAAGCTACATACGTAAAACAGAAATAACAGTGGAGGGTAAAAATTCAACAGATTTAATTAAGACGCTTAAGACAATTTATAATCAACGAAAAGGCTCACGCCTTTATTATGAGGCACTTACGCAGAATATAACTAGACCTAATTGTTGTGACAAGTGGGAAGCTAAGCTAAATAAAGATATTAACTGGTGTATCACCTTTAAGAAAATGCAACAGATTCAAGAAATAAAACTGAAATGGTTTCAAATAAGACTAGTACATAGAATAATTGCTACTAATGTTGTTTTAATGCACATGGGAATTGAAAATGACATTACTTGCTCTTTTTGTCGACAAGACCGAGACTCAATTAACCATATATTTTGGTCATGTACACACGTGAGGTCATTTTGGGAACAATTCCAGATTGTACTTAATGCTGGCTGTTCAAATGCGACATCAGTTACACTTAATGAAAATATTGTACTGTTTGGTCACGACATCCATTTTAAATCAGATAGCACTTTTGATCTGATTATTTTGCAAGCAAAGTTCTTTATTTATAAATGCAAAATTAACAAGACTATACCACAATTGCATTCGTTCAAACGTTATTTAAATACTAACTTTGAGGTGTACAAATATAATGCAAAACTGAATATGTCATATGATAAGACTATAATTGAATGGTGTCCTTCAGTCGCTGATTGACGTATAGACTGTCATAGATAGTAAATGTTAAGTGACACGATGTACAACATACATACACGCATTCAAACACTTATACATTGTTCGCATGCACATGCTATGTAAGTACTATTTTGTTAGGATTGTCGTTGATCTGTTTGTTGGGCCGTTTAATTGCTTGAAGTTTAGTTTAGAATTGTGTGTGTGTGTGTGTGTGTGTGTGTGTGTATGTGTGTGTGTGTGTGTGTGTGTGTGTGTGTGTGTGTGTGTGTGTGTCTGTGTGTCTGTGTGTGTGTGTGTGCGTGAGTGCGTGCGTGTGTGCGTGCGTGCGTGCGTGCGTGCGTGTGTTCGTGCGCGCGTGCATGCGTGAGTGCATGTGTGTTGGTCTCCTTCTCTCTCTTCTATTAAAAAAAAATAATTATCCAAATATAGTTCATTTTTGTTATGTTTATAAACTCTTTTTGCTGAAGACTATTTAGTTTATTATAAGCACTATTACAATATTGGAATAAAACATGACAAAAAAAAAAAGACAAAAAAAAAAAAGGTTTACAGCTCGAGTTCCAGTTCTCTGCCTCTCTCAGACAGAGAGAGAGACTGAGGTTTTCGAGCGATTGCCACTGCAATGACTGGTCATTTGAGACCTATTTTATACACCCATACAACTCCGCCCATTCCTTTCGACTGCCTTCCGACCCATGAAGTCCTTTTCGCCTCCTGCTTGGTCACCTGAAGGACATTTACATTTGGCTATACAAAATCTTTTGTTAGAAAATAATTTGACAGTTCTTCTTTAGCTTATCACCCGATCAAATCATTTACTTTGAATTATGTGTGTAAGAGGTAAATTGTATATATATATGTGTGTGTGTGTGTGTGTGTGTGTGTGTGTGTGTGTGTGTGTGTGTGTGTGTGTGTGTGTGTGTGTGTGAGAGAGAGAGAGAGAGAGAGAGAGAGAGGGTGCTTGGAGTGAAAGTATTCGATAGCAAAATTAAGTGCCAGAAAGTATGAGACATTTGGTATAGTCTTTTGAGCAATATCGCGGGAGTAGACGAAACTAGCTTGTGTGAATGTGTTAGTATTTGCAAGTATAATTGTGCAATCTTGCCTGTGTGAGACAGGGTGAGGTTAGCTGTGTGTATGTCTACATACACACACACACACACACACACACACACACACACACACACACACACACACACACACACACACACACACACACACACACACACACATTGCAAATAAATGCATCCTTTTTTTCCTCCCTTGAGTTTTGTTATTGTTTTGGTGTAACTTGCCGTTATCTTGATAACTCTACGATCAGCCTGATATCACTGATGTGACTTGCCGTTATCTTGATAACTGCACGGTCAGCCTAATATCACTGATGTGACTTGCCGTTATCTTGATAACTGTACGATCAGCCTGATATCACTGACGTGAACAGGCTTTCTACAAAGGAAGTAGAAAAGCTTTGGTTCAACACACACAACCGGTCATCACAAAATGCGGAGAAACGGCAACAAAACAGCCGGGAAGAGGAGATGGACTCAGACACTGCAAGCAGACTGGAACAGATGTGTCTTGACAGCAGACGGCTGCAAGCAGGAACAGAATCAGAGAGAGGAAATGATTTGGTTTTCATAGTCTGTCCTGATTATCAGGAGCACAGTCCGGGAGAGGAAATGATTTGGTTTTCATAATCTGTCCTGATTACTAGGAGCACAGTCAGGGAGAGGAAATGATTTGGTTTTCATAATCATGCATGTCCTGCTTACACTGTCTCGGGACTGGACTCTCCTATCTCAGCAGCCAAATGGTGTATGTGAAGACGTTCTCCTCAGTGTCTCAGCAGCCAGATGGTGTATATGAAGACGTTCTCCTCAGTGTCTCAGAAGCCAGATGGTGTATATGAAGACGTTCTCCTGTCTCAGCAGCCAGATGGTGTATATGGGGAGCGGGGATAGCTCAGTGGTTAGAGCACCGGACTCGTGATCGAAAGGTCGCGGGTTCGAATCTCTGCTGGAGCGGCGGGAGAATTTTCTTCTCCAGGGTCAACTTTCTGTGCTGACTCTTATTTCGGTATCCGTTCCACCCCCGTGTTACCGCAGTAGCACGTAAAAAATCCCGGTCATTCTGCCAAAAGCGCAGGTGACAGGTTACAGCTAAACACGCATACACCTTACGTATGTGGCTTTGCATGAAGTGACACGGTGCATGATTGTATGGTGTACACAGAACGCGCCGAGACTGAATCTCTCTGGCAGCAGATTCTTGTGGCACCAGCCATGCCAGCGCTGTAGGTACACCACTTCGGTGGATATTCAAAAACGCGCTATAAAAAGCTATTCACTCATGTAGAATCACATGCGAGCGCAGTGAGTCTGCTCGCGAGCGGAGAATAGCGCTATATAAAAGCGATTAATAATAATAAGACTTGTGCTGCAAAGTGCGAGCGTTAGTTAAGTTTATGTTTGTTTGTTTTCTTGTGCTGCAAAGTACAAGTATTAGTTAAGTTAATGCAAGGGTGCAACTTATTTTTGTAGGTAATTGGTGCTGAGCCTATGTCGGTAGCTAAGTTAGCTATGGTTTAGTGCGTAGGTTAGGCATAGTCATGCGTCAGTTTGGTTTGTTCTGGTGTTTACTGTATGTGTAACATGCGGTAGTGTAAATAAAACTGTATGCATTTCTTTATTCGGTTCGTCACTATAATGGGAGTGAGAGTATGGACTGAGACGGAGTGTGGTCAGTGCGCACGTCTGTGAGCGTGCCTCAGTGTTTTCGTCATGTCGGTACATGTGTACAACTTCTGTCTCCACTTATCTTTTGTCTAGTGGCTGTTTTAAGTAGCATAAGTGCATAGTGAAACGGCACACCTACCTCCGAGGAGCGGACAAGCAAAAAAAACTGACCAAACACTAACACAGGGTTTTTTCTAGATACCAAGGTCGGTCGATTGTAGTGATTTTGAACACAACGCGAGGAACTTGACATTGAAAGGCACACTAGATGAGGATGACTAGAGACAATTGTGTATTCCATTGTGAGTGTCTCTCCTTGGCAATCTCCAGCCTCCCCCTGAACCTAAAATGAGGAACGGGCCGCAGGTCCGGTTCTTGTACGGCGGTTTTAGAATCGTTGTGGTAAGAGGAAGAAGAGGAGTCTGGTCGTAGGGGAGTTGTTTTATTTGAGGAATGTTGGCGCGTTGTTAACTCGGCTGAAGTCGGAGGTGGCGAGGTCGTAGTACTGTGGCATGATGTCGGGCGCCTGTGTAGGTTCCTTTTTGGTCGGTGCTACCGCGAGCCTGATGTGCGGTGGCGGGCTGAGCGCGAGGTACCCAGCGTAGTCGTAGCGGTTTTCGTTGTTAGTAGTTTCTGTGCTCTGTGTCTCGTTTATCTGCCTTTTGTTGGTAGCAGGCCTTGTAGTTGTTGTCGCTCAGAGCGACGTGTAAATAACTCGGTGTGTAGTTGTCACGGTTGTTATACCCACATATACCTATACTGGGTCATGTGGCCTTATAGAAAAGTGATGTATTGTATGTACATTGTGCTTGAGTTTTATATTTAGTGGAGAAGAAGCAGGTGTTGCCATGGGTTGACAGTGTTCTTTGTGGAGTTCCCCGGTCGCTAGAGTTACTTACCCTTTTTTTCCTTCTTTTGTTGTTCTTTCTTTCTCCCTCTCTCTCTTTCTCTGATCATTCCGGGCATCGAAGAAGGGACAGGAGACCAATGTTAGACAGTGAGAAACTGTACCTGACGTCCCCGCCATGCCCACCTTTTTTCTATCCACTTTCTTGGCCTTTCCCCATCCTTCTGTCCCTCTCTTTCTCTTTTCCGGGCATCGAAGAAGGGACATGCAGATTCAAAGTGGCAGATAGCCGAACAGGCTTAGCAGACGTCCTCGCCTTGCCCATCTTTTCTCTGTTTTGTTTATTTTTTGTTTTGTTTCTCTATTTAGTTTTTCCTTTGCGACAGCCCTCCCCACAAAAGCTAGTTTTCTGTTATATTTTTCATTTTCTCTGCTGTTTAGTCTTCTCTCTCTTTCTCTGACCATTCCAGGCATCCAAGAAGGGACAGGAGACCAATGTGAGACAGTGAGAAACTGAACATGACGTCCCGCCTTGCCCACCTTTTCTCTATCCACTTTCTTGGCCTTTCGCCCATCCTTCTGTCCCTCTCCTTCTCTTTTCCGGGCATCGAAGAAGGGACATGCAGATTCGAAGCGGCAGATAGCCGAACAGGCTTAGCAGACGTCCTCGCCTTGCCCATCTTTTCTCTCTTCCCTGTATTGTTTTCATCTCCAATTCTTCCTACACTCTTCCACCTTAGGTCTAGTTCCACACGGTTAGAAAACCGCCTTTTTGGTGTTGTTTTTCATAGTATTCTTATAAGTGTTTTTGCTGAGTGCTAGTGGCGAGCAACGATTTAGGAGGAGATCATGTATGACTACTAGACTGAGGGCCGAGGAGACTGGTTTGATAGGTTAGTACGGTAGAATACATGGATTATTTAGATTAGTTTCATCGTCACCTACATGTAACTAAACTGGTTACGCGAACTCACAATGTAAGTGTTTTATTAGTAGAATACAAACATGGAAACGCATTGATGGTGTGATCACTGACTCTAAGTGTTGTACTCTTTCGTTTCTGTGGTCTAAATGTTGTGGTTGTCGGTGTGCTTGCGTGTGTTTGCTCGGCATGGCATTCTGACACTTTGCCAACGCATTGAAGCCTGAAAAAGATACATGCACTCACGGCGCTACATAAGGTCAGTTTTATACTCGCTACTGCCTATGAATGTCAAAGTCAAGACTGATATAATTGTTCACACAGAATGTCGCAGATTTCAACATGAGTTGCCCGTCAGTATTGAACATCGTCAACAGCAAAGGTACGATCACAGAAAAACGAGGGCATTGAAAGAAGCGGAAAACGCGTTATGGGCAGAGAGAGAGAAGGACCAAAGGCTGGTCCGCAGTCAGCCATTTTGCTTTCGCCTTCCCGAGCTCTGGGCAGTACTGGGGAGAGATGGTTAGTGGAGTGGGCAGTACTGGGGAGAGATGGTCAGTAGAGTGGGTGTATTGGGGGGAGATGGTCAGTAGAGTGGGCAGTTCCGGGGGGAGATGGTCAGCAGACTGGGCAGTACTGAGGGGAGATGGTCAGTAGAGTGGGCAGTACTGAGGGGAGATGGTCAGTAGAGTGGGCAGTACTGAGGGGAGATGGTCAGTGGAGTGGGCAGTACTGGGGGAGATGGTCAGTAGAGTGGGCAGCACTGGGGACAGGTGGTCACTGGAGTGAGCAGTATGGGGGGAGATGGTCAGTAGAGTGGCAGTACTGGGGGGAGATGGTCAGTGGAGTGGACAGTACTGGGGGGAGATGGTCAGTAGAGTGGGCAGTACTGGGGGGACATGGTCAGTAGAGTGGGCAGTACTGGGGGGACATGGTCAATAGAGTGGGCAGTACTGGGGGGAGATGGTCAGTGGAGTGGGCAGTACTGGGGGGAGATGGTCAGTACAGTGGCAGTACTGGGGACAGGTGGTCACTGGAGTGAGCAGTATGGGGGGAGATGGTCAGTAGAGTGGCAGTACTGGGGGGAGATGGTCAGTAGAGTGGGCAGTACTGGGGTGACATGGTCAGTAGAGTGGGCAGTACTGGGGGGAGATGGTCAGTGGAGTGGGCAGTACTGGGGGGAGATGGTCAGTGGAGCGGCCGACTGGTCCAGAGACGTTTGTTCACGGCCCAGTGCTGCCGCCTTTGCATCAAAGTTCCATCTTAGCTCTGTATCCGTTCGTGTCAAAGGCTTAGTGAGAAAGGAAACAGGCCAACGGATGTACATTTACAGCCCTTTCACAGTGTGTGTGTGTGTGTGTGTGTGTGTGTGTGTGTGTGTGTGTGTGTGTGTGTGTGTGTGTGTGTGTGTGTGTGTGTTGTGTTGTGTTGTGTATGTCAGTGTGTGTTGTGTATGTCCGTGTGTGATTCATATGAATTGGTATACGTAAATTTGTGTGTGTGTGTGCGTGCGTGCGTGCATGCGTGCGTGTGTGTGTGCGTGCGTGCGTGTGTATGTGTGATGTATGTGTGATATGTGTATATATGAATGTATGATATGGAAGTGCAAGCGCGCGAGTGTGTGTGTGTGTGTGTGTGTGTGCGTGTGCGTGTGGGGGAGGGGGGTGGGAGAGGAGGGAGAACATAACCCATATGGCTCAAGACTCAGGTTCAGTAACATTGTAAATCTGGGGACTGAGTCAAAGCGCTTGATTCAGCCGCAAGATAACGGATACAGAAAGACTCGGATGACGGAGGGAGTTACAAATATATCCCTCCATTTAGTTCCGTAAAGGAGCAAGAACGTATTTTTAAGTCTATTTATGAACCAGGAAGTTACAGTAACATCCTTTCTCTAGTGCTTAAAAAAATTACGAACCAAGAAGTTACAGTTATATCCCTTCTCTGGTGTATTTATGAACCAGGAAGCTACGGCAATATTCCTCCAATGAAAAAAAGACATATGCGAGGATCCGGATTTTTTCGATCGTGAAGCCTGTAGGCTACCCCGTGCCCTGAATGCGACTCAGTTACGCATTCAGCTCTCCGTTGGGTGTTGGTTATTACCAGTGCTGCCCTCTCTCTCTCTCTCTCTCTCTCTCACTCTCTCTCTCTCTCTCTCTCTCTCTCTCTCTCTCTCTCTCTCTCTCTCTCTCTCTCTCTGGAGCGGTGGGTGTGCATGGAGGTGGTTGGGGAGTGGAATAATGCGTACGACTGCCTCGTCAGGCCGGAGAACTAGACAGAGCTAGACCAGACATGACCTAATACGGAAGTAAACAGGACTAGACATGACCTAATACAGAAGTAGACAGGACTAGACAGGACCTAATGCAGAGGTAGACAGGACTAGACATAACCTAATGTGGAAGTAGACAGGAATAGATATAACCTAATGTCGAAGCAGACATGACTAGACATGACCTAATGCAGAAGTAGACAGGACTAGACATGACCTAATACAGAAGTAAACAGGACTAGACATGACCTAATACAGAAGTAGACAGGACTAGACAGGACCTAATGCAGAGGTAGACAGGACCTAATGCAGAGGTAGACAGGACTAGGCATGACCTAATGCAGAGGTAGATAGGACTAGACAGGACCTAATGCAGAGGTAGACAGGACCTAATACAGAAGTAAACAGGACTAGACATGACCTAATACAGAAGTAGACAGGACTAGACAGGACCTAATGCAGAGGTAGACAGGACCTAATACAGAAGTAGACAGGACTAGGCATGACCTAATGCAGAGGTAGATAGGACTAGACAGGACCTAATACAGAAGTGGACAGGGCTAGACATGACCTAATACAGAACAAGACAGGACTAGACATAACGTAATACATAAGTAGACAGGACTAGACATAATCTAATGCGGAAGTAGTCAGGAATAGATATGACCTAATATGGAAGTAGACATGACTAGACAGGACCTAATGCAGAACTGAGTAGACTAGACTAGACATGACCTAATGCAGAAATAGACAGGATTAGACATGACCTAATACAGAACTAGACAGGACTAGAGTAGACATGCCCTAATGCAGAAGTAGACAGGACTAGACATAACCTAATGCAGAAGTAGACAGGATTAGACATGACCTAATGCAGAAGTAGACAGGATTAGACAGGATCTAATGCAGAAGTAGACAGGACTAGACAAGACCTAATGCAGAACAAGGATAGGGCATAACGGAGAACTAGAGAGGGTCTAATGCAAAAGTAGACAGGACTAGACACGGTCTAATGCAGAGCAAGGCGAGGACAAAAGGACGAAACCAGCGTCACGTCTCTGGTCTCTCTGGTCCAACCAAGGAAGCACCACCAACAACGACGACGACGAATACAACAACAGCAAGAAGCACAACACCCTCCCCATTGCATTTACCCCTCCCCAGGAAAACAGCAACTTTTTGGTTCGTCTTTTTCTTAACCCCACATGAGACCTGCACGTCTTATGGTCTCCTGTTGTTGACAAAATTTCCCTTGGGTACCGCCTTTCATAACACAAGGGGACTGTTGAGCTCACGCGCCCGTTCGTTTGTGTGAATGCCAGGTACCCCAGCGTAATGTAAATACGCACCTCTATAACAGGGGCCCGACTGTACGATGACACAGCTCGGGACAGGTATGCACAGAGACTGACGCTGATCGGGACAAGTCACTCACGCTGTTACCTTTCTTGCTGCTGCCATGAAGGTATGAAGTCATACTTTCCTCTCCCTCTCTTTGAGTGAGTGTCTGTCCTGGTTTCTTCTTGTAGGGAGGGCTAACTGTGAGACAGGTGTTGGTGGTTTGCCCGTGGTGGTGATATAAGGTGTCAAAGTTTAGATTTCGTTCTCTGCAAATTTCCATCCAAACACTTCAAAGGAGTGCTAATTTAAAATTACAAAACGCGCGACTTTTAGGGGTAAGCCCAAGAACGTGGAGACACTCAGAAGAAACCGCGAGATCCGTTAATTATGGCGAGGTTTTGCTGTGAATAACTTGCTGCATTAGAACACACTTCTTGAGAAATGGTTGATTACCTAATGAGAATAAGCTGAGAGCACAGTGTTTATGTTTGTAGTCCATAAACATTACTAGGATTTGGCATTAATAATCTGACTGCACGATTGTGGAGAGACTACAGTTGCTTCGTGTGTACAGAGGCACATCCATCCCAGGCATTTGAATATAGTTTAAATGCGACATGTTGGTGGAAAGGCGAATTTTATTTTGTGGCTGAGAGTTTGGCTTGGTTTTGAAAGAGGCCCACAAGGGCCAGAACATGCCCTGCAGTACTGCCCCCTACACACGGAAACGCGGACTCCACTCTGGCCCCAAGGATCGAGTCACGTTTGCTGCAGTCAAGCTCTGGGATGGAGAGAGGACCTGGTGCAGACAACCGCACCATCCATACAACCAAGCTAGATGTCTGAAGACAATAGCGGAGCACTGAAAATCTGACAAAGAAGAAGAGAGTGGCTACGACAAACTCGATCCAAACACTACATAAAAGGTTCAAAAGAACGCTATTTATTAGGACAAGACAAAACCTAATAAATAGCCTCCTTTTGAACCCTTTGTGTATTTGGATCTTGTTTTAGAATGCTAGCAGTCATTCTTGTTTCAGCGTTGTTGTTTTTTGTTTGTTTGTTTTTTGACTTTTTTTTATATATGCAACTCGTGTTCCATATTTCGCGGTACCCCACTCAGACCCATTGTGTAATATCTCTCTCTCTCTCTCTCTCTCTCTCTCTCTCTCTCTCTCTCTCTCTCTCTCTCTCTCTCTCTCTCTGTATTCTTTATGTATTGGTTGCACGGCAGACGTTCCCGGGGTTCCTACTGCCTGTGCTGCTCGTGATGAACGGAGGTGACTGCAAGGCGTTAGATCAGATCCAACCTAAAAATTTCAGCGAGGCTGAATACTATCTTGACCTTGGCAACCTGTCTGTCTGCACTGCCCTGTCCTGCGGTGGACGACGCAATACACCTCTGTACAACAAGGTCAGTTTATCATGCGTATGTAACACAACACAGCTCTGTACAACAAGGTCAGTTTATCATGCGTATGTAACACAGCACAGCTCTGTACAACAAGGTCAGTTTATCATGCGTTTGTAACACAACACAGCTCTGTACAACGAGGTCAGTTTATCATGTGTTTGTAACACAACACAGCTCTGTACAGCGAGGTCAGTTTATCATGTGTTTGTAACACAACACAGCTCTGTACAACAAGGTCAGTTTATCGTGGTCTCAGCGATGTGTCTT
>OY757544.1:1051009-1053703 GCA_963584105.1 Alviniconcha strummeri
CGGTTCATATGTACTGGTGTGTGTGTGTGTGTGTGTGTGTGTGTGTGTGTGTGTGTGTGTGTGTGTGTGTGTGTGTGTGTGTGTGTGTGTGTGTGTGAGTGTGTGTGTGTGCGTGAGTGCGTGCGTGCGTGCCTGCGTGCGTGTGTGTGTTTGTGTGTGTGCTTGTGTGTGTGGGTATGTGTTTGTGTGTGTGCGTGTATGCTGTGTGTGTGTGTGTGTGTGTGTGTGTGTGTGTGTGTGTGTGTGTGTGTGTGTGTGTGTGCGTGCATGTGTGTGTGCTCGCGCGCGCAATATGACCGCAGACAGTCTGGCATTTGCATAATACAGTAAGCTGCACCGACTGCATTTTCATCACCCTCCCGTCCTTGGGGAGCGCAACTGGAAGTCGCTGCGGTCTCGTCTCGTGCCGTCCGTCCTGCCCACTCCTCCGGACGTTGACCAGGGCTGCTGCACGTGCCCCAAGCGGCCGTGCGTCATCTGCACCCCTCACCTGCTAGAACCCTCTACCTTCAGCAACTCCACCACCAAGGACACCTCCCCACATTCGCCGCAGATCCGCCTGCCAAAGTTTCAACATGTCGACACATCCGCCAATCACAGTACGTAGGCCAAACAAAGAGCGCACTCAAGTCCAGATGCCATCAGCACCGCTCAGACATCGACAAAAACACAGGCACCTTAGTTACCAGTCATTTCAACCAAGCAGACCAATCATCTGTCGCAGCGCTAAGGTACACAGGGAGAGACGTGAAGACACTTAGTTAAAGTGCACAGGGAGAGACGTGAAGACAGTTAAAGTGCACAGGGAGAGCCGTGAAGACACTTAGTTAAAGTGCACAGGGAGAGACGTGAAGACACTTAGTGAAGGTGCACAGGGACAGACGTGAAGACACTTAGTGAAGGTGCACAGGGACAGACGTGAAGACACTTAGTGAAGGTGCACAGGGACAGACGTGAAGACACTTAGCGAAGGTGCACAGGGACAGACGTGAAGACACTTAGTGAAGGTGCACAGGGACAGACGTGAAGACACTTAGTGAAGGTACACAGGGACAGACGTGAAGACACTATGTAGGCAGCGGCACTGGCGTGGAACGGAAAGGTCTTTTACTGAAGGGGTGAAAGTGGCAAAGGTTTAGTTTCTGCGGACGTAAAACACAATGAAAGAAGAAGAAGACAGGTAAAGACAAACAGCAATCATGATAAGAATGATAATACCGACAACATAGATTCACTCGTCTCAATTTCTTGAACAAAAGCTAAAGCGTGCGCTAAAGGAAGGGAGACAATCGCAAGCTCATACTGCGGCTCATAGCAGGGACCACAGTATCAGTCCCAAACAATATTACATAGCAGTGTACCAGTGTTCTCAACAAAAACACACTCGCAACAGATTGCAATAAAAACAATGTCTGAACACACACACACACACACGCACGCACGCACGCACACACACACACACACACACACACACACACACACACACACACACACACACACACACACACACACACGCACGCACGCACGCACGCACACACGCACGCACACACGCACGCACGCACGCACGCACGCGCGCGCGCGCGCACACACACACACGCGCCAAATAGGCTCCATATAATAGCACATGAAAGAATGCATTTATTATCTGTTAACAAAAACATAACAAAAGAAGGCGGCACACAAAACAAAATACGTGTCACGTCCCGTGTTCTCTTGTTGTGTACATATTCCTAGTCATTCTTTTCAGATTTTCATACTTACCATTAGTAACTACTTCTAGAGCCATTGTTTCTTTCAACTCTTCCATCTCCTTTTTATAGTTTTGACGTCAGATTCTGAGTATTGTAATGACGTCAAAATGACTTTGCCTCATTTCACTGATCCCAAACACATAAAATGTTCGAAAGAACGCTATTTATTACTACGACATCATTTCAGTGTTTGGTCTTGGCAATATTAAACAATTATTTCTGTGTATTTTATGCTGTTTCCTATGAAAAGGTTAGGAAAATGAAGTTATTTCACACACACTGTCCAGATTAAAAAAAATAAACAATGATAAAAAATAATTTATACGTGACTTGTACGAAGAACTGAGAAGTTCCGGCATCCTATTAATGATGTTATACTAAAACGCGGGAAAGAGCTCGTGAAGACAGTGTTAGTAACTGTCTGGGAAAAACGTTATAAAATCAACACAAAATCAATCACAAAACGTTGAATGCGGATCATATTCGTTTAACCCCCTCTAAGCACACGACAAGTTTAACCTCTGAAGGAGAGTTCCTTTACTGAAGTCTGCACAAGTTACGATATAAGTGTAATATAATGTTGGGTAGTGGCAGAAGACAGGCAGCGGAATCAGTCAAAGAGGAGACCACAGCAGGCGTACGGCAGGCGTACGGCAGGCGTACGGCAGTCAGGATTTGTTTTCAGCCAGAAGACAATTTTTTGAGCACACACAAAATGCTCCCTCGCATGCAGGGCGGTGCGGACCGCAAGAAAAGCACGCTGTCGCTACAATGAAACTGGCCTTTTCTCAGCCAGCACAAGTACCATTTTCTCAACAATGACTAGACTAACTAAATCATTTAAAAAAAAAAAAAATGAAAGCTGAAGTTACAACCTTTAAAACTATGTAAACAGAATGTACAAACATGACTTATTTAATTTACATCGAAGCATCGGAAGTGT
>OY757544.1:1058903-1061403 GCA_963584105.1 Alviniconcha strummeri
TCGCATTTTTTTAAGCTGGTGATAATTTTGACAAATTTTGCGGTTTTCTGCTGTAATTAACCTTGATAGTGACACGACGTTCCGATAATTGATTTGTGCTGACACTGCTGATCAATTTGATGTGAAAATCTGTGCCAAAGGGGAATATGCCGGTGCATAATTTGTGTTTTCGAGCCAGCTGTGGCCAGTTTGTGACTGTGTTTCTCCACTTCATGACCAGGAGGGCAAGTTTCGCACGCAAGATGCGTGCGCAAGTGATCACAACAAGAAACAGACTGGACGTGTTGCTGTTTGTGTTTGTGGCCAGCTACTTCTTGTGCTGCGGGGATGTAGAATCGAACCCTGGGCCGCTGGATAAGGATGACTTGGAACCTCAGGCGAGAAAGGAACCTCGTGACGACGCAAGTGGGGCAGACAAGCAACCGCCAGTGCCTAGAACTGTGAGTACTGAACCGACCGCTTCACGGACAACTCCTGACACCGGCATAGCACCGGACATGGCATCTCAGATTCTGGACGCAATACGACAGCAAAGTGTGCAGTTTCAGTCTCTGGAAACTAACATGAACCAGATGCGAAATGACCTGGGCTCTATCAAGACTGACATAGGACTGGTGAGAACGAAGTGTGAAGAAATTGACGAGAGGTGCAACAGACTGGAGACGAACTATCAGACACTGTCCTCAGCAGTACAAGAAACCAACACTGACGTGGGCGACCTGTTCGATGCCAGTAAAGAAAATAGTGATGATATATCCAGAATCTCATTGACAGTGGGGAACATGGAAAAAGAGATTGCCAACTTGAAGTCAGAAGCGGACAGACTGGAAGAATTCTCCAGAAGGGATAATCTCCGAATGTACGGAATACCCCACAGCGGAGATTATGAGGACTATGACGCCTGTGCCAGAGCTGTTTCGGACGTTCTCAACTCAGTGGAAGGACCAAAAAGATGGACGCCGGATGATATTGCTCGCGCTCACCGTGTAGGCCAAAGCAGGAATGGAGAGCCGAAGCCTATGATTGTGAAGTTCAGCAGGTGGAAAGACAAAATAGCCATTCTCAGAAATAGAAAATACAGAGACGATCTGGAAAAGAATGGTGTGCGAGTGGCAAATGATCTGACAAAGAACCAGGCACGCGTCGTAGCAGAAGCTAAGAAGGAAGGGAAAGTTGCCTACTTCAGGAAAGGTAAACTGATGGTGGGACCAAAACGACCGGACCCAAGAAGCTACGCAGACGTTGCAGCAGCAGACGACACAGGGGACCGAACACACGCGACAACACCCGAGCGATCAGCTGATCACGTAAACAACGGGGGCAGAGGTCAGGGGCAACCCTGCGAACCGGAGAGGCGTGACCCTGCTCACCCTGGAGGCCACAGAACATCTAGTCAGGCCAGCAGTACGCAGTCTGCACGTGCAAACCGTGGTGACGCTCCCAGTGGCTCACAACAGCGTGGACTACACGACTACTGGAGCAGATCTCCAGTCAACAAAACACCGCGACGGTCGGATCGTAACCGACGATAGGACAGGCAAGACCATCCAAGCGAATTAAACTTTCTTGCGTATAATGTAGAAAACTTGTACGGTAAGCTGAATAATTCATCTTTTATGAACTATATTAGCAAGTTTGATATTGTTTGCCTAACGGAGACATTTGCGGACAGCACGTTTGATTTCAGCCGACTGTTTACTGACCATGTCAAGTTTGCTGCACCAGCGAAAAAACTTTCGTTACAGGGCAGAAACTCCGGGGGAGTTCTGCTTTTGATTCGGAAATCCCTTTCTACGTTTGTGAAACAAATGAAGACTGACTGTGAAAACACTGTTGTTGTTAGAGTAGACAAGTCTGTGTTTAGTCTAGATAAGGATGTGTTGCTCATTGCAAGCTATGTTGCGCCAGAGAACAGTCCGCTGTATGACACTCTTGAGCTGAAAGACGGCATTCTTATTTTAGAGGAGAGTATACTGCAGATGGTAGAAAATGAAAATGAAGACCCTTATATTTTGCTATGCGGAGACCTAAACGCGAGAACTGGCTGTGAACAACCAAAGTTGGAAGAAATGTCTAACTATACACCCGGCTCTGATGATAATGATGATGGTGTCTGTAGGTACAGATGCTCAAAGGATAGTACTGTGAATAATTTTGGAAAATCCTTACTGAATTTATGCTTTATGTTGGACTGTGTTATTGTGAATGGGTTCTGTAACGGTGATGCCAATGGAGAATTTACCTACGTGTCGCCGCACGGCAGTAGCGTGATAGATTATTTTATCATTTCAGAAGATTTGTTTCCTGACCATTGTGAGTTACGTATTGGGGATCGTGTTGATTCATGGCACTTGCCAGTAGAGTTCAAATGGAAGCAAGCGGGCCAAATGATTGACCAACCAGACCAAAGAGAAAGTTATGAAAGTTGCATTGTGTGGTCTGAAGATTGTTTACCCAGTTATAAGCAGGAACTAGAGTCGGACAGTTTTAAACGTTGTAT
>OY757544.1:1071403-1076403 GCA_963584105.1 Alviniconcha strummeri
AAAGCGTATTATAATAAATTAATATAAACAATACTGAAGAAATAACCTGAAACAAGTTGACTGCTAGCTTTCGGACACAGGATCCAAACACACCGCATAGCTTCCAGACACCCCAGGCATCCTGACACACACTAAACGGTAACCGGGTATGTATACAAGTTTCATTTATCATTGCTTAAAGGATCAGCCTGCCAAATAGCTGGCCGGGAAATTTGAAACAAATTTTCTTCAAAGTGTGACACGGTCACATCGCTGCTGGTTTATTACAAATATCTGCCAAATCAGACCGTCGCTTGAACTTGACACTTGGCACAGACATAAAATTAACTCCCTGCTTTCCGTCTGCTAAATCATTGTGTTGATGATAGTAAATTTTGTCTATTTCAAGACTCAGAAGCTTTGACTAAAGCGAGGACAATCTGAATACAAATGGGCGGGGCTTATCTATTGCCGTGGACAGTGCTGTGCTTTCAGTTTCACACACACATAGGTCACTTCAACATTCCAAGGAAAAACCGATACTTTCAAACACTTGCTGAATTGCGTCTTTCTGTTCACGATGTATGCCCTCAAAGCCCCGCCCCTTTGCTCAAATTGAGACTGACGCGAGTGCGCATGCGGGAATTATCACAGCCCGAAGGCATACCGTCGGGAACGGAGGCTTTAACTGTCGTTTTGTCTCCTTGAAATAATGGTTTACCCGGAGAGTGTGCACACGTTTTGTACTATCCCATTAAAATTAGGCTGACTGGGCGTGTGTGTGTGTGTGTGTGTGTGTGTGTGTGTGTGTGTGTGTGTGTGTGTGTGTGTGTGTGTGTGTGTGTGTGTGTGTGTGTGTGTGTGTGTGTGTGTGTTTGTTTTGTTTTTTAAGGTTCGTCCTTCCCTCCGTTACTGACAATTACCCTTCATTTTAAGCGTTTCAGTCAGTGTGTGTTTCGATTTGATACTGATCTGTTGCAAAAGCATTTGTGTTCCAACACCGCTGGCTAATAATTATGATATTCTGGTACACAGAGAATTGGTCCTCTTGAGTGTGTGCTGTTTCTTCTATCTTGTCACAGCTAATAGTGTGATTCACGAAATCTGTCACTAACCCTCTGCATCGGCACAGCAGTAGCAGCAGCAGCAGTAGTAGCTGCAATAACAGTAGTAACAATGGTGTGTATTTAAACATATCTAGAAGGATTTGCTTTATTTGAATCAGTTAAAATCGGTTGTTTATGAGCCAGTCAATCTTGTCCAGGTATTGCCATTATAGCATCAAAATTGTATTTCGTGAAAACCTATATAATAAATAGGCCGCTATAAATATTTTATGTGTCAAAAAAAGGGGGGGGGGAGGAGTTACACACCCAAAATAAAAACAAATACATAAACGCTATGGCAAGGTCTTATATGGTAATCTTAATTCGTCTCTGCTTGCATAAAATGAAGAATAACAGAAAACTACACCTACTGAAAACAAATCTTCGTGTGATTAGATGTGTGCGTGTACCGGAAACTGAGCGTCTGCATGCATGCCAAGATATGAAAACAGGCCTACCAGCTCTGATTAAAACATTTAACACGCCATAACGGACAACGAATGGACAAAGATTCATGTCGTTAGTCCTAGAAAAAAACTGGAACACAGGAATGTACCAAGGCTCATAAAAATAATATAATTTTTTTTTTTTAACTTAGCAGCAAAACCCCACAAACAAACAAAACATAAAAATACACAACGGAAACAATGAAAAAGAAATATGAAAAGGAAAATTCCACAAATATTTTTCACAACACTGACAGCCAGTAAAAAAAGAAGAAGAAGAAAAAAAAAAGCTCTATATTCAGCCATTCCAGAAAATGACGTCTACAACCACAATAATTTATATAAGAGTGTATATAAACATAGGTTTTTGAAAGACCTCAGCGCAGTAATCATAATTAACAACCGTTCGTAGTGTATTTTTAACTACAGTACGAAATTGCGGCCAGCAAAACTAGGAGCGCCTATTCAGTGAGTGTTGGATCACTTGAATCCATGCACCATCAGCAAAGAGTATAACCAAAATGGAACACTCGGTGCATGCACCATCAGCAAAGGGTAGAACCAAAATGGAATACTCAACCTATGCACCAGTAAAGAGTGTAATTAAAATACAACACGCAATCCATGCACAGCAGTATAACGAAAATTGACGGAATCGATACTGACCTTGTTTAAAAAAAGAAAAGAAAAAAAGGTTAGGATGATATCATCAACCATTCTTAATTGATCGCTACCAGATTAGTTTTCTCTCTCTCTTGTGGAGAGAAATGATTTTAAAAAAATGTTTACAGAAGCAAAAAAGAAAACGACAGATGCGAGGGAGAAAGCTAAAAAAAAAAAAAAAAAAAAAAAAGGAAGGAAGAAAGGAAGAGAAGACTAAAAGAAAATGAGACTTTAAAAAAATCAACAACAAAATCAAAAATTTAATTAAAAATCCACCAATCCGTTAGTACAAGAAGCCCCAGGTCATCAACAATGACGTAACTGCAGTCAATGTGTTGATATTCCCCCGAAGAGGAACACCGCATCCACACGTCGCCGAAACAACTTGCAGATTACATAAACATATAATTATATATACAAAACATTTATACTGATGTTAATAAAAGTAGCGAAGCATCATTCAAAAAGCAACAGCCAATGATGGAAATTTCTATGGCGCATTTTCTCTAACAAAACACAAGGTGCCGTACAAAAGGATGCCCTAAAAGTATACACATATTTCAGAAGAGCAGCGCCAAACTACCACGTTCCAGACAACTATGCCATCCACAATCACATTGTTTTTGAAATTTCACTGGTTACAGTGAACAAAACAAAATAATCATGATAAAAAAAAAATGAAATCGTTGGTAAACAAACCCAAAAACATTGGAGTTTTGTTTGTTGTTTTGTTGTGGGGTTTTGTTGTTGTTGTTGTTTGCTTTGTACACTTCAAAAGGAAAATGTGGTGTGTGAAGTACACTCACTTTCAACACAAAGTCAGAAAGGGGTGATGGTAAATAATGTATGACGAAAAACAAACAGTTGGTTTCTTTGTGCCGTGTCGACAGTTTCGGTCATCCCAGGGACAGACAATGTGGGTCAAAGGCATTTTTAAAAAAAATTAAAAAATCTAAACAAATCAAAAACGTTTCAATAAGAGTCAACCACAAAATACTTTAAAAACAAAATCATTTCAGCAGATAGAGCTATGCCAACCTGGTATCGTCGACCATTCCGTCTAATTTATGATTAGGCCTCCTAAAAAAACGGGGGGGGGGGGGGGGGGGGAGAGAGAATAAGGAATGGACAAAAACAATTAATAAATTATAATTGTCATTCGAATGCATAAGGACATTTTTTTTTTTAACGCATTCAAACACTGTACAACCTCTAACGAGATCACTCATACAAATCACTAGTAAAACATTTTAATGCAAGCGTGCTGAAATCCTGCTGAAAGTACTGACACAGACAACAATAGTAATAAGCATACTTTTTTTTTTAAGGATGGGGGGGGGGGGGGGGGGGGGGAGTGTTGACTGCTAGCATTCTAAAACACGACCCAAACATACAAGCAGTTACAAACATGCTAATTGTAATGGGACAATACTAACGTGTGCCAACTTTTGGAATAAGCCCCTTCGTAAGCCCCCGAACCCGATAAAACCACGGTTACACGATGATCAATCAAAATATTATACTTATCCGGTTATGGTTTGTGAACTGTCTGGACTGTCTGCAAGAATTTTGGTTAGACGGCAATAAGTGAAAATAGTATATTATTGTAACCGGTTAAGTATACTCCTCCCCCCTCAACCCCCCCCCCCCCCCCCCCTCCCCATTCATTTAGCTGTCGTTTTTTCGCTGTGAAAACGGGGGTCCACTTGAAAATGTGCGCGTTTTGTAATGTCCCATTAAAATGGTCGTTCTTTTTAACGGCTTTATCTGGGGATCTCATACAGAAATGGATCAGCATTTTTGGCTCCAAAATGGCGCGGGCGTTGGGTATCGTCATCATTCAAAAGCGCAAGTGAACATTTCATGAAAATCATCCAGGGCATCTGGTACGAATAATATCAATGTTTAAATCAATGTTTAAGTCAAAACATTTTGTTCAGGTAGCAAAACCATTCTGTAGATCTGTATTTAACTTTACTTCATTCTTATCTAATTACTGAATAAATTTACTTTAATCGTTTGCTTCATCAGGAGAATAAAACCACACTACGCAATGCATTAAAGGGGAAGTGAGGCGAACACGCAATCTCGTGCACACCGTACATTATTGTACAGTAGACAATTTTTCAGCACACACAAAATCCTCACTCGCATGCATAGATAACAGTGCGGCGCGGGCCGCAAGGAAAACACGCTCTCGCTACAATCAAATCGGCACTCTGGACCACAAAATGGCCGACATTTGTGTTTTCTTGGCCCATACATACATATATCTATATATTGGTTGTTGTCTGATATCACCTCGATGTGAACAGACATAAAATAAAACATTTATTGATTGGCCCATACAAGCACAATTTTCTCAACAAGGACTAATTAAATCATGAAAAACATCAAATGAAAGCTAAAATTACAATCTTTTAAACCATGTAAACAAAATGTACAAACATGACATTTTATTTACAACAAGCCTGGGAAGCGTGGCTTTCGCCTGTCTAGAAACAGATTCAGACAACTAAATCACAGCTAACACAGTGTACAAAATATTAATGTTACTAAAACTTACATCAGAATTTACGGTTAAAACCCACGGTTAAAATGGTACATAACAATTACAATACAACGTTCTGTGTTAGAAGCAAGACGTCCTCAAAGACTAGCAATAAAAGAATCGGCGTGAACTTTCCTCTGAGGCGCTTTATCTTATCAATCGCAGTATTTCTGATATCAAACAGTCTGTTAATAAACCTTAGCTTCTACAGTACACAATACTTAATTTCAACCCAAAATAAACACTACACATGAA
>OY757544.1:1081403-1092501 GCA_963584105.1 Alviniconcha strummeri
TTGAGAACAACAGACAACTGCTGCAATTGACCGGAAACGTTGGAGAATAACGGGCAATTTTTGAGAACATGGAACCTTGGACTATAGCACGGAACTTTTAAGAATGGCACGGAACAGTGCATGACACAGAATATTTCAGATTGACTCGGAGCTTATTGAAAATAACGCAGAAAATGACACCGAACGTTTGGGAATAGCACTGAACTTTTCATAATAGCAAGAAACTGTTTGGAATAGCACGGATAATGACAGGGAAGTGTGGAGAATGACAGGGAAGCGTGGAGAAAGACAGGGGGGGGGAGGGTATTAAGAACGACAGGGAAGTGTGGAGAATGACAGGGAAGCGTGGAGAAAGACGGGGGGGGGGGGGGGGTATTAAGAACGACAGGGAAGTGTTAAGAATGACAGGGAAGTGTTAAGAATGACAGGGAAGTGTTAAGAATGACAGGGAAGCGTGGAGAATGACAAGGGAGTGTTAAGAATGACAGGGAAGTGTGGAGAAGTGTTCATGGCAGGGGAGTGTTAAGAACGGCATGGAAGAGTTAAGAATGACATGGAAGTGTCACAAACGATAGGGAAGTTTGAGCAATGACAGGGAAGTGTTAAGAACGACAGGGAAGTGTGGAGAATGACAGGGGAGTGTAAGTGTTGAGAATGACTGGGAAGTGTTAAGAACCATAGGGAAATATGGAGAATGACAAGGAAGTCTTAAGAACGACGGGGAAATGTGGAGAATGACAGGTAAGTGTTAAGAACGACGGGGAAATGTGGAGAATGACAGGTAAGTGTTAAGAACAACAGGGAAATGTGGAGAATGACAGGTAAGTGTTAACAACGACAGGGAAATGTGGAGAATGACAGGTAAGTGTTAAGAACGACAGGGAAATGTGGAGAATGACAGGTAAGTGTTAAGAACGACGGGGAAATGTGGAAAATTGCAGGGAAACGTGGCGAATGACAAGGAAGTGTGGAGAATGACAAGGGGAATGTAAGTGTTGAAAATGACAGGTAATGTTAAGAACGATAGGGAAATGTGGAGAATGTCAGGGAAGTGTTAAGAACGACAGGGAAGTGTGGAGAATGACAAGGGAGTGTAATTGTTGAAAATAACTGGGAAGTGTTAAGAACGACAGGGAAGTGTGGACAATGTCAGAGAAGTGTGGACAATGACATGGTAGTGTCGACAATGACAGGGAAGTGTGGACAATGACAAGGTAGTGTTGACAATGACAGGGAAATGTTAAGAACGACAGGAAGTGTGGAGAATGGCAGGGGAGGGTGGAGAATGACAGGGAAATGTGGAGAATGACAGGGAAGTGTGGAGAATGGCAGGGAAGTGTGGAGAATGGCAGAGAAGTGTTAAGAACGACAGGGAAGTGTGGAGATGGCAGGGAAGTGTGGAGAATGACAGGGAAGTGTGGAGAATGGCAGGGAAGTGTTAAGAACGACAGGGAAGTGTGGAGATAGCAGGGAAGTGTGGAGAATGGCAGGGGAGGGTGGAGAATGGCAGGGAAGTGTGGAGAATGGCAGGGAAGTGTGGAGAATGGCAGCGACTGGCAGACTGACCCCCCGTGTCTGTGTGTCTGTGCCGCCACAAAGACACGGAGAGTTCCCTCCCCGTCTGGCGCCATCGCCATCACCATCACCATCACCCTCCTCGGCTCCGTGCGCTGCTGCGGCTGCCGCTGTGGTGCTGGCAGAGTGCTGGCGGTGGCGATGGCAGTGGTTGACGTTGTTGTCGTTCAAGTTGTCGGCACCATCCTGGGGCGGCCAGCCAGCCTCTAGGTGATACAAAGAAACGTCTCTTTCTTCTTCTTTCTTCCTCTCTCTCAGTTATCATATTAGCAACAACAAAGGATATCACCTACACATTGACACCCGTAATAAAGATAATGGCGATGACGATGATGATCATCATCATCGTGATCATCACCACTACAATTGTCGTCACGGCACTGAATTTTCAAAGCAGCTGCTGTGTGAATGAGCTTTACTTGGAGTCTAGTCACTATACGATAAACAACGGTGCAGTATTTTATATACTGTACTGCTGCAATGATAGGTTTCAGAATTTTGAATGTACAGGTGGCCTGACCACACCAAGCCACAGTACACACCAAGCCAGCGGGAAGCAAACTAAAATGTCTGCTCGACGAAACCCATCGACAGCCGGTCCCCAAATAAATCTCATACAGTTCGCTGGCTTGACAAGAAAGTGATGACTTACAGTATATTAGCTAACAGTGCCCCAATAGGCACACCGCCATCAGTCATATACTCTACTACAGTGCCACAGTACAAAGTGCCCCAGTACACACACCGCCATCAGTCATATACTGTACTACAGGGCCACAGTACAAAGTGCCCCAGTACACACACCGCCATCAGTCATATACTGTACTACAGGGCCACAGTACAAAGTGCCCCAGTACACACACCGCCATCAGTCATATACTGTACTACAGTGCCACAGTACAAAATGCCCCAGTACACACACCGCCATCAGTCATATACTGTACTACAGGGCCACAGTACAAAGTGCCCCAGTACACACACCGCCATCAGTCATATACTGTACTACAGGGCCACAGTACAAAGTGCCCCAGTACACACACCGCCATCAGTCATATACTGTACTACAGGGCCACAGTACAAAATGCCTCAGTACACACACCGCCATCAGTCATATACTGTACTACAGTGCCACAGTACAAAGTGCCCCAGTACACACACCGCCATCAGTCATATACTGTACTACAGTGCCACAATACAAAGTGCCCCAGTACACACACCGCCATCAGTCATATACTGTACTACAGTGCCACAGTACACACACTGATATCAGTCATATACTGTACTACAGTACACACACTGCATCAGTCATATACTGTACTACAGTGCCACAATACACACACCGCCATCAGTCATATACTGTACTACAGTGCCATATACAACATATCCACTTGTTATGTCTACTTATCGCCCCTACTTGTCTACTCATTATATCTATATCACCACTTGTTATGTCTACTTATTATGCCCACTTGTCAACTCATTATGTCTGCATGTCCACTTGTTATGTCAACTGATCATGCCTACATGTCTACTTGTCATGCTTACATGTCTACTCATTATGTCTGCTTATAACGCTTACTTGTTATATCTACCTATCATGCCTACTTGTTATATCTACCTATCATGCCTAATTGTTGTATCTATCTATCATGTTTATTTGTTATATCTACCTATCATGCCTACTTGTTATATCTACCTATCATGCCTACTTGTTATATCTACCTATCATGCCTACTTGTTATATCTACCTATCATGCCCACTTGTTGTATCTATCTATCATGTTTATTTGTTATATCTACCTATCATGCCTACTTGTTATATCTACCTATCATGCCTACTTGTTATATCTACCTATCATGCCTACTTGTTATATCTACCTATCATGTTTATTTGTTATATCTACCTATCATGTTTATTTGTTATATCTACCTATCATGCCTACTTGTTATATCTACCTATCATGCCTACTTGTTGTATCTATCTATCATGTTTATTTGTTATATCTACCTATCATGCCTACTTGTTATATCTACCTATCATGCCTACTTGTTATATCTACCTATCATGCCTACTTGTTGTATCTATCTATCATGTTTATTTGTTATATCTACCTATCATGTTTATTTGTTATATCTACCTATCATGTTTATTTGTTATATCTACCTATCATGTTTATTTGTTATATCTACCTATCATGCCTACTTACGCTGGCAGTCCTCCCAGCATGGCGTGTCTCGTGCAGCTGTCACGGGACCGCCAGGGGGCAGCACGGAAGCTGGGTCACAGACAAGGGTCGGGGTCACTGGGGGGTCTGTGGCTGTTGGATCCTCTGCCGGCTGCCCGTTGTCGCCGCTGCCAGAACGTGTGTCCGACACCGCCTCCCTCTGCCTGGCTTCCACGGCCCCCTCTGCCGGACATGTTGAAGCAGCGATACCAGCAGAGGAAGGTTCATTCTGACCGTCTCTGGGAGCTGTTCCAAAAGTCGCTCCATCATGAGACGGTTCAATCTGACCATCTCTGGGAGTTGTTCCAAACGTTGCTCCATCATGAGACGGTTCATTCTGACCATCTCTGGGAGTTGTTCCAAACGTTGCTCCATCATGAGACGGTTCAATCTGACCATCTCTGGGAGTTGTTCCAAACGTTGCTCCATCATGAGACGGTTCAATCTGACCATCTCTGGGAGTTGTTCCAAACGTTGCTCCATCATGAGACGGTTCATTCTGACCATCTCTGGGAGTTGTTCCAAACGTTGCTCCATCATGAGACTGTTCATTCTGACCATCTCTGGGAGTTGTTCCAAACGTTGCTCCATCATGAGACGGTTCAATCTGACCATCTCTGGGAGTTGTTCCAAACGTTGCTCCATCATGAGACTGTTCATTCTGACCATCTCTGGGAGTTGTTCCAAACGTTGCTCCATCATGAGACGGTTCAATCTGACCATCTCTGGGAGTTGTTCCAAACGTTGCTCCATCATGAGACGGTTCATTCTGACCATCTCTGGGAGTTGTTCCAAACGTTGCTCCATCATGAGACGGTTCAATCTGACCATCTCTGGGAGTTGTTCCAAACGTTGCTCCATCATGAGACGGTTCATTCTGACCATCTCTGGGAGTTGTTCCAAACGTTGCTCCATCATGAGACGGTTCATTCTGACCATCTCTGGGAGTTGTTCCAAACGTTGCTCCATCATGAGACGGTTCATTCTGACCATCTCTGGGAGTTGTTCCAAACGTTGCTCCATCATGAGACGGTTCATTCTGACCATCTCTTGGAGTTGTTCCAAAAGTCGCTCCATCATGAGACGGTTCAATCTGACCATCTCTGGGAGTTGTTCCAAACGTTGCTCCATCATGAGACGGTTCATTCTGACCATCTCTGGGAGTTGTTCCAGGAGGATCTCCGTCATCAGTATGTTCATCTCTTGGAGATGTTTCAACGGGATCTCCATGATGAATTGTTTCATTCAGGCCATCCCTGGAAGGTGTTCCAGTTGCGGATTCAGAGACTGGTCCGTTTTGCTGTGCAACACTCGACTTCCTCCCTCCGGGCGACAGCCCGGCTGGCTGCTCCTGGCCCAGGTCGTGGTCAACAGACGTCGCTGCCTTAGGTTCCAGGGCCCATCCAAGTGCTGCTGGGTCTGGTGGCTTTGTCGGGGGTCTTCGCGGCGATCGCTCCGTCACTGGATGCTCTGCTGAAACTGCTGCCGCTGACTGCCTTCCCAAATGGAGTTGTCCCGATGGCAGCTTCCTGCAAGAATCTTCCACTGGGTCTGACTGCCTTGAAGGGGGCTGTTCTAGGGGCAGTGTCTCTTTGCTTTCTTTATTTACGACTACTGGCCCAGCCGTAGACTGTTCCCATGGCAGCTTCTGATCCAAACTTTCCACTGGCTCTGGCGGCCTTGTTGCCAGTGCCCCCGGTGCTGACATGTTGCTGGAGTCCTTGGCTGCCTCCGAGTCGCGGACAGACTGTGGGCATGGGCCTTTACTATTGTAACGTCGTGATCCCTGTTCGCGGGCAGACAGTGGGCATGGGCCTGTACTGCTGTAACGTCGTGCTCCATGCTCGTGGGCAGCGCCGCTGGGCTGAAGCGTTTCTGCAGGACACATAAACAGAACATTGCACCGTGGTCAGTCAAGTCCACGGACATCATCATCACCATCATCAACATTATTATACGACAGAAATACATCATCATTATTATTATACAACAGAAATACATCATAGGCAAAGCAGGATTCCATGTTGGGGTCCACATGATTTCAACCTGAATTTCATCCACTGAAATTACATCCAGCCTGATTTGTCTTCTGACAGTTGCTGTTTTACAAAATGAGATATCTGCCTGGCTTGGGGTGAATCTGGCAATAAGGTCATTACATTTAACTTAACTCACGCACAACTTGTTACAAACATTAACTTATTCCTAAAGGGAAGAAAACGTCACAAAATGAAGAAATCAACATAACCGTAACAGCTGTCGGACGTACGTCACTAATTCTTCTTCCTAGATCACTATGAGCATTTCCCCAAAAGTGAAATTAGTGACATCTTTACAGCTGCTATATGTCAGTGAGAACAACGAAGAACAAAAAGAGACTTACGGCCCTCCTTTCCGGCACTTGTGGCCACTGACCCGACGCTGCCGGAAGTGGGGATGGCGGGGCGGTCCTGCTGTACAGGCAGTTTCCGGGTCCGGGGCTTGGTTGACGCCGGGCTTTTCCCTCGCCGTATCCAGTCCTCGTGGTCACCGCCATGTCCGTCCTGCTGCTGCTGGACACCGGATGTCGCGGGGAAGCTAGGAAAGTCTCCAACAGGTCCCGGTTCACTGGCATGCGGTGACGTCTTCTCTGTGCTCGTATCTGTCTTCTTCCTCTTGCTCTTCTTCTTCTTCTTCTTCTTCTTCCCTTCCTGTCCACAGTGTAGCGGTTGACCGTGGACCCCAGCATTCTGACCCACAGCGTCCACTGACAGTCCAGACTGTGAAATCATGCTGACAGTGTGGCTTGTTTGCTCTGCCGTGGCGTGGAGCGACCAGACGGTGTACTGGAGGACACCACGCTGGGTCATGGCTGTCTCGGTGACCATGACTCTGTCTTGTGTCTGACAGGGTCCCCTCTGCAGAAGGCTAAGGTCGGAATTCGGGCTTGCGGACGGAGGGCGGGCCGGCAGAGGCTGCGGAGTCACGGTCAGGTTGACGGCCACCTCTCCCGAGGCCTGTGACCTCAATCCCCGAGCTCCACCTGAAGCCGGTAGCCCAAGGCAGGCACGTGTCGGCAGAAACAGGACTGTTCCGGAGACCAGCTGCAGCCACTGCAACAGTCCCTGCTGTGCAGCAGGGGGTAGGATGCTCATGCCACTTCCGAGGATGGGCGTGGCCTGAAGATCGGTGATGTGTTCCATGTCCCGAGGTTGCGGCCTCACGGCAAGTAATTGACCTTGTGTCGCGTGCTGTCGTGAGACTGGGGAACATAAAGCATAGCCTCCTCTGAGCGGAAGATAGACTGGCCCCTCCGCCAGCAGATGCCGGCTCACTGGCTGAAACTGACAGTCTCTGATGCCCGTAGGAGTCAGCGCGACGGTCTGAAGACATGGCAGGAATGCCCCGTTTGCAAAGGCGTCCAGAAAATGCGTTGGCACTGGCATGAGGCTTATCTCTCGGGTAGGTGCCACACTGCGGTCTTTGACCACGACTGTGAGGGTGAATCCAGACAGATGTAGGCCAGGTGAAGCCACAATGCAGCATGTGGAGTCTCGCAACACGCTGTCGTCAGCCGGAAGAGCGTGGGCAATGGTGTCACTGGTCCGCTGCCGGCTCGCAACGCCTCTCCTTTGGAGGACGTTTCCCTCACCCTGGCTCAGGCGACAGTGGCCGCGTTGCCCGAGTCCGGAGACAAGCAGCAGAAGCAGCGTCATGCGGAGACGCAGCGCAGGGAAGCCGTGTAGCTGCAGCACGAGAACGTCGGCCCCACAGGCGTTTCTCTGCAGGTCCACGAAGACGAGGTGGCGAGACAACGCCTCCTGCAACTGTCTGCCGGATTGCTGCAGTCCTAGGAACACCCTAAGGAACTCGACGTTTTCCTCGGCCAGGAGCCGGGCCAGAAAGGGAGAAAACTCGATGACAAAGTCCCATGTGTGTCTGGTCTGGAAATGTTGCAGCTGACGCGGGCTTGTGTGAGTGATCAGGGCTCGTACCAGCTGTCCCATGTGCTCAACAGACGGCCATGTTGAAGTCTGCGGGGGCAGGGCTGTCTCTGTGACTGTTTGGGTTCCCTGGCTCCTCGTGACGCGCTGGTGCTGTGTAATCCCTTGAAGATGCGTGAGCTGCTCGATCGGCTGACCCATGGAACGACTCGAGTGGCCGTAAGGTTGCAACTGTGGGTCACTACAGACGCTGGTGATTATCTCTTTGTTGTTCTCCTCCTTCTCGTTCTCCTCTTCTTCGTCGCTGGTGGTTTCGTCTGGGGCGTCGTTTCTCTTCTTCCTGTCCCCATCACCTCCATCACCGCCGCCTCCGCCTCTACCACCGCCTCTACCACCACCACCACAGCCCCCACCACAACCTCCACCACCACCATCGCCTCCACCACTTTCTCCTGCAGCTCCGTTTCCGCCATGCCCGGGGCTCCGACCCCCACCACTATCTCCCTCGTTGCCTCCACCACCGCGGCTTCCTCCCGGTCCACCTTCTGGTCCGTCTCCATGGCGGGCTGGTCCGTCTCCATGGCAGGCTGGTCCGTCTCCATGGCAGGCTGGTCCGTCTCCATGGCGGGCTGGTCCATCTCCATGCCAGGCTGGGCCGTTTCCATGCCAGGATGGTCCGTCTCCATGGCAGGCTGGTCCGTCTCCATGGCGGGCTGGTCCATCTCCATGCCAGGCTGGGCCGTTTCCATGCCAGGATGGTGGGCCTCCATGGCGGGCTGGTCCGTCTCCAAGGCAGGCTAGCGGGGTAGCACAGCTTTCAACCGGTGCATCGTGTACCTCAGGGACTTTTCCGAAAATCTCGTACGCCCGTGTCGCATCTCTACCCTCCATCGCCTCTATGGCTTCGGTTGTGCACAAAGCAGCTTTTGGTGAGGTCGGCGTTGCGTCCATGGGGTTGCTGATGTCAAGGTCTTGTTCTACTGTCTTGACCAGCACATTGGCCAGTTTGTGGGAACAGATGCTGTATGTGATCGCAGCTTTGAACATTTTGTCCTCGATGTCAATCAAGGTTTCAGCTTCTTCTGACGCCTGCTGCGACATGTACCAGCGTTGTGTGACAAGGTGGTCGCATTCTGTGTGACATTCTTCGAGGACATAAGCAGCCGTATTCTGGGTCGTGGCATACTTGTCTGTATGGGTTTCAGCGGCCAAGACGTCGTTGACATTGTCCTTCTTGCTGCCGGACAGCGCCAGGTTCGGTCTCGTGGCGTTGACGTATGTCCTGCTGGCAAGAGCCAGTCCACTGACGTTCGCCCTGATGACCTCTGATGGCGCTTTGTGTCCGGATGGTCTGTCGAGAATGACGGTGACAGCAACGTTGTGGCAGCCGGCGGTCACAGAAGGAACCATCTCGCAGACAACTGTCCCGGGTCCTAATAGCATTTGCCGCAAAACGTGCCCAGTCTGAAACATCTTCTTTGTGAAAAAAGTCTTCATTCTGCCCAGCCTCCTGACAAGGTCCGGGCCACGGCCCCAATCTGACGTCAGTGTCAGATTCGTTATGCTGCCGGCCACCCTTGGGCCTGTGACGTGCAGTGTCGTCAGTGGTCTATAGTGACGTCAAGTGTGTCGCAATTGGTCTGTTTCTGGAAACGAGAGCGAAATTGGCTTATTTAAAGTAGGAAATCTATTAATAACCTGAATAATAATAATAATTGAAATTTGTAAAGCGCCTACCCTGCGGTCCAAAGCGCCGAATAAGCATGATATGACACACATACATCGAAATAAAAAAATGCTACCAGCAATTTAACAAAATGCTAACACTTAATGTAGCTATCGACAAAGTTCAAGCATAACAATGTGACAGATGCACACACACACACACACACACACACACACACACACACACACACACACACACACACACACACACACACACACACACACACACACGCACGCACGCACGCACGCACGCACGCACGCACACACACACACACACACACACACACACACACACACACACACACTGTACATATTGATAGGGGTGAAGGACAATGTTGCTTAACTGAAATATTCTGAGAAGAGAAATGTCTTGAGAGTTTGCTTTTGAAGGAAGAGAAAGTAGCTGGTGTCTTGGGGAAAATTGTTCCAGATGTGGGGGCCGAAGTGTGAGAAAGTTCGAAAGTCATGGGTTTTGCGGTTGAAGCGTTGGAGTTTGAGCATGCGTGTGTCTGACGAAGAACGGAGCGCGCGCGAAGGACTGTAAAGGTGTAGCAGCTCAGTAAGATAAGAAAGGGCAGAACCTGTGATTGCGTTGCAACACATGCAAGCAGTCTTGTATTTTATTCGTTCAGAAACTGGGAGCCAGTGCAGTTGCTGTAGGAGAGATGTATAGTTGTGATAGCGTGGTGCTCTGAAAATAAGGCGTGCAACAGTATTTTGGACTTTCTGCAGCGGTTGAATAACAGAGCTGGGAGTGCCCATGAGAAGACAACTGCAATAATCTAATCCGGACAATACACAAGAAGTTACCAGTTGTTTTCCTGCCTCTTCTGTGAGGTACCTACGGATGGAGCTGATGAGTTTTAGTTCATAGCAGTCAGTTGAGCGAGTCTAACTGAGCGTGTCTGTGGTATCACAGGGGCGTAAAAAGGAAACCTGTTTTGTGGATAATGTAACCCCTATTACTAAACCCCAGGTGGGAACTTTTGTTGTTGTTGTATGTGGTGTATTTCATTCTTTATCCAGCCATGCCAACGACCCACGCCTAGTGTTGCTGGTACGGTGTCGCACCTCCAGTTTTTCCTCAACGCGGAAACCTGTTCACGGCTGTCACGGGTCAGGCTGTTCAGTTGCGGTCGTTGTCTAGTAGGAGTCCGTGCCTCAAATTAGCACCGTTTTCGACTGTCACTGTGTGCGTGCGTGCGTGCATGCGTGCGTGCGTGCGTGTATGTGTGTGTGTGTGTGTGTGTGTGTGTGTGTGTGTGTGTGTGTGTGTGTGTGTGTGTGTGTGTGTGTGTGTGTGTGTGTGCTAACCTTTCGTGAGATTTGACCTTTATTACAGACATTGCGAAACAAACACATCCAGACTGACAAATGCGGAAAGATAAAAACGCGCCACGAGCACTCGATAGAACTGAAGCACAGACACGTCAGTGCTGAGGAGGAGGAGGGGGGGGGGAGGGAAAAAACTACAAAAACGCGTCACTGCGACAAAGACGTCACGGGACGGCCGAAATGGAGTTCTACGGCGTTCTTTTCCCTTTGACTGACTCGGCGATCGTTGACCAAAGGCTTCCAACAAGTAGGTACACACATACTCTCTCTCTCTCTCTCTCTCTCTCTCTCTCTCTCTCTCTCTCTCTCTCTCTC
>OY757544.1:1092701-1160830 GCA_963584105.1 Alviniconcha strummeri
ACTGTACACTGCCACAGACAAGAGAGACGTGACCAAAAGTCTTAATTAAACAGGCCAGTGCAGATGAAAGAAATAGAAATGAGTTTACAAGTAAATCTGGCGAGCCATACTTGTACAGGTAATTTGGTTTGTTGAACGGCCCATCTCTTATGTTCTTAATGTTTTGTTGCATGTGAAATAAATCTTGTTTAAAACAAATCTAGCAAGAGACAGACAGAGACACAGGCTGAGTAACTGACTGATTGTCTGCAGTAGAAGAATGGAATATACAGAGATTTAGATTGTTTTTGTTTTTTCACGGAGTCTATCTGCCCCCCCCCCCCCACCCCCCCCCCCCCCCCCCCGTCTCTCTCTCTCTCACACACACACACACACTCACACACACACACACGATTTTTTTTTGTAATATGCAATAATTATGCAGTTTTACAAACTAACAGTCGTCGACGGATTGGACTGGATACGGGAGGCAGTCGGATGTCTGAAAAAAAAGAACAGAGCAAATAAATCTGAACGTCGTAGAGTGAAACTTGAGTATAATAAACTGCAGCATGTGTTCACTTTGGGATAACAGATGAAACCAACCATCTCACTAGACACTATCACCATGGCATCGGTAATATTGTATGGCACGGTCAGGTTAGGTGGACCACAAGATGAAATTTCCTTCTTTTTTTAACAAAAAAATACAGCCGCTAAATTTCATTTTTGTTTATATGTAAAACAAAGCCAAAGTTATATAGGCTGTGTCGAATTCATTGGAGGAAAAAAAAAGGTCTAAAATAGGAGCAGGTGCCGGAGCTGTTGACACCGAGTTGTAGTTATTGTTTGTGTCTGGCCACACACCTGGGAGGGAGAGACGTTCGATCCTTCACCGGATGCTAGGTTGGGGGGCAGATTCCTCGTGTCCTCGTCCCGCCAGGCCATATCGCCGCCTCTTCCAGCGGAAGCCGTGAAGCAAGAACGGACCATGCCGGCCCGCGCATGCTCAGTTCCTGCACACAGAACCATTGGCGCGACATCCAGCACAGCAGGAAGCGACTGGAAAACTGCGGTGTCGGTGAATGAACAAAGGCTGAAAGGCGAGATGCAGGTGAGAGAGAGAATGAGAGAGAACTCGCACTCGTGTGTGAGTGTGTGTGTGTGTGTGTGTGTGTGTGTGTGTGTGTGTGTGTGTGTGTGTGTGTGTGTGTGTGTGTGTGTGAGAGAGAGAGAGAGAGAGAGAGAGAGAGAGAGAGAGAGAGAGAGAGAGAGTGTGTGAGAGAGAGAGAGAGAGAGAGAGAGAGAGAGAGAGAGAGAGAGAGAGATGAAATGAGAGTGTGTCTTTATGTCGTTGGAAGCGCTGTGAGCGCTTACGAGATGGGGCGCGATAAATAATCTATTATTATTATGAACTGGACCTCGAAAACTTTATTTTACAAGGATTGCAGTTTAGGTTCAATCAAAAAACATTTCAACAACTAGTCCTTGCTAAGCTACTAATGAATAAAAATAAAATTACAGGGCATCATTTGTATGCATTTAAGCATTAATAAATAAATGAAATTGTGTTCAGAAAGATTTGTACATGGAGCGTCAGAGCTTCCACACCAAAACATAGCATGCTCACAGCGCCAGATGCACACATGCATACATCGCTCAGTTATAGGCCAACATCTGTGGGCATTCAACAAGCAAATAAGGCAGTAGAACATCTGATAAATTCTTCTTGCTAGTATTGAAGAAGAAAACAAAAGCAATCAATGCTTATCTTATAAAATCAATAAGGGAGAGAGGAACTAAAAATTAAAAAAAGTCAGTCGCACAAGCAATCGTGAGGACTGGGCGGAATTCAATTGAAGCAGAAAGTAGACAGACAGACGGAGAGAGAGAGAGAAAAAGAAAGTCCTCCCCACCCCCCTTTCCCCGCCTCCCCCCCCCCCCCCCACCTCCCCCCAACCAACTCTGCCGTCACTGGTTTTGCCACTGAAGGAAGGGGCACTTATCCTGCGCATCTGCTGTACCAAAATCGTAGTGGACCCTGTAAGTATCACGATGTGAGCTCCCTCTGTACTGTGAGCCGGTTTGGCCTAGCGGTAAGGCGTTAGTCTGGTAAGCAGAAAGGCCTCGGCTCGATTCCGCTTCGGCACTCCTTTCTATTCAAAAAGGTTGTGTTCTGTGGACACTGTCTTGTGACTTTGTTCCTCACAGTTAATGAAACATTAAAATGGTTCTCATCGCTGCCCACCGTAATGCCGAAGTCATTTTGGTGCTGACAGCTAGTGTAGCGATAGGTATATAATCTCCCTCTCCCACCACCTCCACACCCCTGCCCCCCTTTCCCCCCACCCCCCTTCTCCCCGTCCCTAATAAGCTTTGTGGTTTCTGTGGACGTTAAGCACCATGTTTACTTACTTCCCCCCGCAACGTTTGCGAGAAGCTTGGACTGTGGAAGCACCCACGTAAACATCGGGCACGTACAAAAGAAGTTATCTCCCGAATCGACCGATTTTAATTTCATTTTTATTGGAAATCGACCGATTTTAATTTTATTTCTACTGGAAATCGACCGATTTTTATTTTATTTCTACTGGAAATCGACAGATTTTAATTTGGTTTCTACTGGAGCAAGGACTGCGAGCCATTATGGGGAAAACGCGGCCTGAAATAATCTGAATTGATTGTCTGTGTGGTTACAGACTTCCGGCCATTTGAGCACCAACTGTCAGTTAATGAGTTTCCGGTGCCCTAGGACGTAACCAGCTGCGGCAGTGGATGGGGGAAGGGCCATGCTTGGGGTTGGGAAAGTGGCCTATAATATACTATAGCTTTGCAGAGACCAGCTGTGTGTTGCAGTGCCGTTTTGTGAGGGCGTGGCAGTCGCGATGGTTGCGCGAGCCGGGGGGAGGAATGAGCGCTGTCCGAGGCCTGGTCTGTCTGGCTGCTGGGCCGCGGGGAGGTGTGAGCGCTGTCCGAGGCCTGGTCTGTCTGGCTGCTGGGCCGCGGGGAGGTGTGAGCGCTGTCCGAGGCCTGGTCTGTCTGGCTGCTGGGCCGCGGGGAGGAGTGAGCGCTGTCCGAGGCCTGGTCTGTCTGGCTGCTGGGCCGCGGGGAGGAGTGAGCGCTGTCCGAGGCCTGGTCTGTCTGGCTGCTGGGCCGCGGGGAGGAGTGAGCTCTGTCCGAGGCCTGGTCTGTCTGGCTGCTGGGCCGCGGGGAGGTGTGAGCGTTGTCCGAGGCCTGGTCTGTCTGGCTGCTGGGCCGGGAGGCGTTCCGCTCTCTCCTCGTGCCAGGAGCTGCTGTACAGACAAGTTGTCCTTTAAAAACATGAAGGACAGCAATAACTGATAGTAGTAAACGTCCGATTCTCATCATAATTTCAGAGTAAACACAGAGTTTGCCGTAAGTGTGTTTCTCTCATGGGTTTGAGAAGAAGGAAAAACTCGCATAATCTCTTTGGTACAACAGCGGCTCTCTCTATGTCATCGCCTCTACTGGTATAATTATATAAGTCCATGCATTATGTTGAGTGTTTTATTTTCCGGACCAGGGAGATTCCTACTGCGCTTACGTGGGATCACATGAGTCTTTAAAGAGTCGGAACCATTTTGCCGGGGGGGGGGGGGGTTAATACGTCAGTTTCCTGTAGTCAGGATATAACCATCACGGTTGACTGGGCGTTAAAAATCATATTCCTTTTTTCTTTCCTTCCTGCAGGCGGCAGACAAAGTGGTTATTGCCGTCGTGAAGCCCAGCTTACTCTACTGCACGGAAAGGGAATCTCAGGGCTGCCATTTGATTGCCGCCCTTTCCTGTCCTGTCTCGTTGCATAGTCCTCTTGTTCTTTCTGTCTTGTCAGTTGCTGTTTCTGCCAACTTTTTGACAAAATTCAGCAAACAGTTTTTGTTAAAAGTTAGGCTTTTTTGCGTGGCTCTTGTTTAGCAGCTAGACCGTTGTTGGCGGTGCTGTGTGCAATTTTGCCATGTGGCACTGGAGTTTGACGTTATGCATTTATATGATTTTTTAAAATCTATTTCTGTCCATTACTTTTCAATATTTCCTTTAGTCTGGTATTGGTAAATTAGATGCAGTAGTCGACAATACCAGCATGTTCTGACCTTAAGCACTTTTTTTTTTTTTTTTTAGCAAGGGCAACATTGAAGGGACTAACTCTTCAAAACTGGGTGTTTGATGCTTGTGTATGTGCGTTTTGTTTTTCATTTGTGTAGGGATTGATTTTGTGGACCTGACTTTCCAGAAGGTCTACATATTATATGAGAAGCGTTTTGAAGTGTGCCTTTGCTGGTGACTGAGTTTGATCGTCCTGAGGTGACCCTGAGTGGTCGACAGGACGTTGAAATTCAGTTGCCTACTGACCATTATATACCATAAGAATTGTTTCACTCATTCAGTGAATGAGTAAACAGTAAGCACAAACTGTACAGTTCAGAAGACAATAAAAAGGGAGGGCTGCACCTGCTGGCGACTGCGTGGTTGAAGACGCTGCACACGACGCCATCTCCCGAGCAGCTGTTGTCACGGCAACACTGGCATCAGGCAGACTTCCAGGCCGTGCATCGTCTGGTACCGGTGCTTGTCTCGTCTCTCGCCCTGAAAGTGGACATTTCCCCGCTGTCTCAAATCACAGCTTCACGACTGCCCTTTGTCCACAGACACAGCTTTTTGTCCACACAAAAAATTTGCTCTTCTCAGTGTCCACAAATACAGCTCTGCGACTAAAAACATACACTGCCCTTTTGTCTTTAACTACAGTTAAGAGGACGCTGAGTTCCTTTCTGACTATGATCACAGTTTTACAATTAAACTGCAAACATTGTCCTTTTTTCCTCTAACCACACAACATTACGACAAAAACAAAGCAAGACAAGCAGACATTGCTCTTCTTTGGTCGTGTCCTTATGGCAACAATTCATGTGACAATTCTCCAAATAAGCCTTAACAGTATATATATATACACGAGGGCTGAAAAATGGGTTCATTTGTTGTGTGTTTTGTTGTTACTGTGCTTCTCATCTTCCTCTTTTTTCTTTCCTCTTTTACTTACTTACCTCTTCTTTCTTAAGAAAAAGTGTGTGTGTGGAAAAAGAGGACGTGGCTTACCGTGGTCAGAAAGACGACGGAGAGTCCCTTCCATCCGCTGAGGTGATCTTGGGGGCCGACAACGCCATGTCGGTCCCTGGTCTTGGACGATGTCGCCACCTACATCTAGCCCGCTGATCACAACCAGCCAGCCTCGTGCAGCTGCAGCAGTGGGTTCCCGCCACAGCTCGCTGATCGCATTGTGAGGGAGGTGGGGTGCTGTGCCCTCCGCCCCGCACGATGGTATAGGGGGGGTTGCAGCACAAACATACTGCTGTAGAACCGTCAGGATGCTCAGCGTGCTGTTCCCTCGTGATTCACCACTGATGCTGACACGGCTCAACAGATCTGCAGCTGCGGGTGCTGTGAGGCTGATTGCACTACTGATGCTCCCCGCTCTGGCCAGCAGCAAGCCAGCTGAGAAAAGCATTGTGGCGTGGGGAGCTGGTGTGAGGATCCAGTGAATGACGGTGACTGTGACCCGCGCTCTCCCTGCCCTGCTCACTGCCCCCGGCCTGCTGTCCACGCCGCCACCGCCAACAGCGGCCAGCAACACCAAGTGCACATGTCTTCCCCAGTATAGGTGCACGGCTACGCAACTTGCCTCGCCAATGAAGTACCCAAAATTCATCAAAGAGGTCAGAGACCAAAGGAAGGTCTGCATCAGGTTCTGGATCTGAAGATTGGCCACACGACCCGAGTACGGCAGGACAGTGAGGAGGCTTTGTTCCCTTGACACCGGCCCTGTTGCCGTGGCCGTGGCGATGTTCTCAACCGCTGTACTGCAGGCAACGTCTACACCCGGATTCTGCTGCTGTCCGCCATTGTCGGACCTCTGGTTGTCGGCGGTGTCTTCTTCTTCATCCTCATTTTCACCATCGTCCTTTTTGTTGTTGGCGTCCGCTTTTTTGTCCTTCCTTTCCTTATCATCTCCTTTATCGTCTCTTCCACCACTGCCACCACTTCCAGAACCTCCACCACAGCCTCCAGTGCAGCCTCCAGCACCGCCAGGCCCCTTCTGCCCCTGACCACTTCCCCCCCAACTTTGGCGCTGCTCTTTATTACCGCCCTTGTCGCCGTTGGAACTGTTGCCGCCACCGTGTGACTCTCCGCTGCTGTCGGCCAGGTCTTCGTTGTTCTGGTCTCCGTTTCTGTCCGTGACGTCCACGTGGTCGTCATGCAACATGTCATGGCGCTTGGTCTTCTCTAGAACAGAGATGTCATTTCTGCGGCCGTGCTTTGCATTGCAAGCTCTCCTGTCGACTGCGGTGTGCATTTGCTGCTCAGGTTCAGGTCTAATGGGGTCCCCTGTTTCGTCACCTTCGCATTCTGTAGATATCCCTCTCGTTTCTTTCGGACGCCCAGCGATGACAGCGTGTGATACCTTGTCCCATAAGAAAAAGAGGATGAAGACGCAGATCAAATGGAAACGGTAGCAGTACAGCGTATAAGCACTGTAAACACACATGCTGGCGACGACAGCAAATTGGAGTACAGCTGCCCCGTCAGGGGGCGTCCTAGGACAGCCTTGATCCGGACTCCGAGCCTCCTTGCTGCTCCTGGCTGTCCAAGCACTTGGAGAGTGGCAGCCATCGGGCTCTTGGCGTGGCACTGTCTGTACCCCGTGCTCACTGACAGAGGCGGAGACCGTGTCGTCCTCGTCTTGACCAGCTGCTTCAGAACTTGGGCGTTTTGTCCTACGCAATATGGGTTCTGCTGCGGGAACAAGCGACCCCTGAACGCTGCTAGTCGGCTGCCCTTGACCTTTGTACGTCCCGTTTTCCGAGTCGTGGCCGGTCACATTGCCGACCGATGTTTGGATGCTATCGTTAACCTGGTGCTCTTCGTAACTGAATCTCGGGTTACTTAGTTTTCTGAAACTTTTGAGTGTTGCAACTACCTGTACAATGAACATGCTAACGTTAGCCAAGATGAAGTCATGTTCATCTTGGTGCTCAAAATAGTGAGTCTGCTTCGACTGAAACTCGGCCATTAGAAGATCGGTTGACTCATCGTTGATCTTCTTTTGCAGCTCGTTGTTATCGGTTTCAGTGTCGCTCTCGTGTTCTGCTGTTGCATGAATGGACTTGTGTGCGGTTTGCGCACACTGTTTCGTTGCCACATCCTCGTTGAGAACGTTGTCGTGTTGGTGGGATGTGGCTTCGTCCGCTGGGGGCGGGGACGACGCCCGTGGGGCGGGCACCGTAGCTACAGGCATCGTGTGTTTGGGTTTGGGGGTGAGGCAGTGCAGACGTCCGTCGCCGTCCTCCTCGCTCCTGTTGAAGGCCAATAACCGGTCAGTGAGAGCATGGAAATGGAATGACGTACAGTGTGTGTGTGTGTGTGTGTGTGTGTGTGTGTGTGTGTGTGTGTGTGTGTGTGTGTGTGTTGTGTGTTGTGTGTGCGTGCGTGTGTATGTGAGTGTGTGTGTGTGTGCGTGTGTGTGTGTGTGAGTGTGTGTGCGTGCGTGTGTGTGTGTGTGTGTGTGTGTGTGTGTGTGTGCGTGTGCGTGTGTGTGTGTGTGTGAGTGTGTGTGCTAACTATACACAGCTTAAAACGGGCAGCAAACGCCCGAGGGACTTGGAATGGATAAAAACGCACGGAACAGAAAACATGGCAGGTCTACAATCTTGGGAAAAGAAATGTTTTTACATTAGATTTGAATGAGTCCAGAGAGGGTTTCTGTCGGAGAAGAAGGGGAAACAGAAAAGGCGCGGGAACCAGCAGTGGAGAGTCTGGTGCGAGGAATCTGGAGGCTGAGAGTATCAGAAGCGGAGCGGAGAGTACGGGAGGGCGTGTAAAGTTGAAGACAGTCACAGAGATAAGACGGAACAGTGCCCGTGATACAGTTATAGCAGAGAAAGTTTATCTTGTACTGAATTCTTTGTTGGATTGGAAGCCAGTGCAGAGATGGAAACAGAGGTGTGATGTGGTCGGCTTTACGTTTTCTTAGTATGATGCAAGCAGCACAGTTCTGAATGCGACGAAGGTTTAGGACAGAGGAATCAGGCAGGCCAGAAAGGAGATAATTGCAGTGGTCAAGGCGTGACACAATGACTGAGGTGACCAGTTTCACTGTAGCCTCGGTGGAAAGATACTTCCGGGCAGAACTAATTCGATGGAGCTGGTAGTATCAGGATTTGGCGGTTTGACTGATGTGCTGTCGAGGAGAACGCCGAGGCTTTTAACATTACTGTCAGATGAAACTGGGGGAGGGGGTGGGGGGGGGGGGGGCAGCTATCGGGAAAGAGATGTGGAGTGACAAACAGGGCGACTGATTGCGACATTGACGAGAAGGCAGGCAGAGACAGACAAAGGTGCCGATACTTGACTGTCCCCCACCGTCCTTTCTTTCTGTCCACTTTGACCACTGTCGTTTCTTTTTCTTTTCTGTGGGTTCAGTCAAACGGGCCGTTTAACGTATAAAACCAATTCGTAAGTAAACAATCTATTCCAACACGTGAACTTGTTACTCAACTGTTCCAACAGCAGACTGTTTCAAGGTCTGAATGTTTTCGAGCATAATTCAGTGTTGGTCTGTTTTCAAGACTATAGTACGGCTGAAGAACATTCAGGAGAAGAAAAAACAAACGAAGTCGATACATGTACGTATAGCAGAAATACACTTGTCTTGCGCAGGCCGTGAGAGAGAGAGAGAGAGAGAGAGAGAGAGAGAGAGAGAGAGAGAGAGAGAGAGAGAGAGAGACAGACAGACAGACAGACAGACAGACAGACAGACAGACAGACAGACAGACAGACAGACAGACAGACAGACAGACAGACAGACAGACAGACAGACAGACAGAAGTAAAATCACTTCTTATTCAACCTAGCCAAAGCCACGCCAAGTTTTGAATGAACGACGACATAATGACATACCGAATGTCAGGTTTAGCCTGACGAAGGGGACAAAACGGCGATGTCAGTCACAGCCTGGCTTAATGTCTTCAGGTGTCGCGAAACAAGGCGGGGACAAGACTATGCGAAACGGCTTTTGTCCATTGGTCCATTAAACACTGCAGTTGTATCATCCCACGATGCATTGCGGCGTGCCTAAACTTATCACTTCCTTCTGCTGCAATGCACCTACCTGCCTTTCCTTCTGTATATTATAACGTACTCGTGTGTGCGGGAGCCCGTGTGTGGAGGTCACTGTGTGTGTGTGTGTGTGTGTGTGTGTGTGTGTGTGTGTGTGTGTGTGTGTGTGTGTGTGTGTGTGTACGGTTGAGTGCGTACACGCGTATGTGTGTGTGTGTGTCTCAGTGGGTGTGTCTCGTCAGCCACAGTTATGCTCACTTTGTTTGCCACGAGTCGATGATAAGCTCTGTCTATTCTTTCTAGCCCACGGTGAGCCGGCTTGGCCCAGCGGTAAGGCGTTAGGCTGGCAAGCAGAAAGGGCTCGGCTCGATTCCGCTTCGGCTCTCCCTTCTCTTCAGAAAGGTTGTGATCTGTGGACACTGTCTTGTGACTTTGTCCCTCACAATTAATAAAATATTAAAATGATTCTCATCACTGCCCATCTTAACCCCTTGACTGCCCCAGTCTGTAAAATTTCCGGGCTTAAAGATGCACGGACGCGCCTGCAAACAGTATATTTTCCGGTCCTTTAACACATCTACTTTCAATGCTATGCGTTTGGATGAAAGTCCTTTCACATGCCAGTGCGAAAAAGAAGACAAAAAAGCTTAAGGGTTTCAAATTTAGGATTTTTGTAGGCCATTTTCAAGTGACATCTTGGCAGTGAAGGGGTTAATGCAGGAGTCCTTCTGGTGCTGACAGTGTAGCGACAAGTATATATTATCTCCCTCTTCCCCCACTTCTATACCCCCTTCTCCCTGTCCCTAATAAACCTCATGGTTTCTTCCCCCACCTCCATACCCCCTTCTCCCCGTCCCTAATAAACCACATGGTTTCTTACCCCACCTCCATACCCCCTTCTCCCCGTCCCTAATAAACCTCATGGTTTCTTCCCCCACCTCCATACCCCCTTCTCCCCGTCCCTAATAAACCTCATGGTTTCTTCCCCCACCTCCATACCCCCTTCTCCCCGTCCCTAATAAACCTCGTGGTTTCCGTGGACGTTAAGCACCATGGTTACTTATTTAACTCTTGCCCTCTCAGGTGTCAGTGGGTGTCTCATCAGCCAAAATCATGCTCAGTTTTTGTCACCAGTCGATGACAAGCTGTGTTTTTGCTGTTTTGCCCTCTCCCCACCACCCCATCCACCTTCTTGATGTCAGTTCCTGTGGAGTTTTTGTATTGTTTGGATGCGTTCTCACCCCAGCCAGTCATTCCGAAAGTTAAAACACACACAAATAGTAGCTGTACAGAACATCTGTAAAACTTCTCCAGTCATGATCACCTGATACTGACAGAATGTTAACCAGCTCGGTAGACTAGCTGGTAGCCAGCTAAAACTGTCACTAAATTACCCATACTGACGGTGTAATTAAAAACAAACCTCTTTTCGTCTTCCGGGTCTGGTGCACGCTCTCTGACACCGTCTTTGGCGGCCAGCTGGAATTAGCACGGCAAGGTTATCACTGTAGCAGCATCACGTGGCGCCATTGTCTAGGTTCGGACAGCGCGCGCGAACTGAAAGGGAAGCCCGTTTTGATCTGCTTTAACGAAAAGCGAAGTAAGATCCAAACACAAAAAGGTTCAAACGAACGCTTTACTTTAACCCGGACACACACATCTAGTAAGGCTTACTAGGGACGGGGAGAAGGGGGGAAGGGGGTATGGAGGTGGGGGGAGAGGGAGATTACATGCCTATCGCTACACTGTCACCACCAGAATGACTTCTGCATTAAGATGGGTAGCGATGAGAGCCATTTTAATGTTTCATTAACTGTGAGGGACTAGAGACAATTGTGTATTCCATTGTGACACTACTACCCGGCATTACTACCAAAGACCACCTTAACTATGAATCAGGCCTAAAGCGGTAGGCCGGCCTAAATCTCAAGGCTATTGACAATGGCCCCAAAATGGTAACCATGGACCGGGACTACACCAAAGTCCGGGCCGAACCTCGGGCCTAAAGCCCGTTCTTAACTGACTGGGCGAATGTTTGTTCGCCCGAACATACTTCGGACACTTCGACGAGCTATGATTCGTTTCTTAACTGAACATTTAGTTCGCCGAATATGGTTCGGACAGTCCAGACTTTACTTCATTCTCAACTGGCTTGTAATGAGATGCAAGCTTCGGCCCGAACTTGCGGCAGACGCGCAGCAGACAGCATGATGGAACTGTAGGCTAAAGTCAAGTCAAGTCAAGTCAGTATACTTTAATCATCCCTCACAGGGTAATTCAACTAACTACTATCTCATTCTGGGTTCTCCGAGACAAGGCTGCGCCTTCCACAAGTCAACACAAGTCAACAAATAAACAAATTGCCTTCGAAGCGAGTGAAGAACCTAGCGATACCGTCATTCATTTTTATTTTTGTTTTTTCTCCATTTACAGGAGAGCTCTGGGGCCTTAACTATGAATCGGGCCTAAAGCGGTAGGCCGGCCTAAATCTCAAGGCTATTGACAATAGCCCCAAAATGGTAACTATGGACCGGGACTACACCAAAGTCCGGGCCGAACCATCGTCAAATGAGTACTAGATGTTCGTCGGCCAAAGCTCTTTCATTTTGGAGGGACGAAAGGTCGCACTCGCCGAGCGACGCCGGCATAATGACTGATTAATGTGATCGTACGATTTAATGTTCGCAAATTATTATGACAGCAAGTTCGCTTGACGTCTTACATTATCACTTCATTTATTTTCATGTTATTTAAATTCATCTGCACAGCGTAGGCTACCTGATTTCACAGCGTCCACTCGCCTTTCTGACAAGTTCAAAATGGCCGACGTAGCAGACGATGCTACGGTTACTCGATTCAGTAAATGAGAAGAAGAATACTCCATCGAAGATGTCGATAGATTAGCGTTTTTACGAATAATGACCTCGTCGAGATCGCTTGGGTGTTGCAGAAGTAAAACATGGCAAATCACATCCAGAATCAGGGCCTGCTAGGCATGCCTTCACCTAATGTTTATGTTTTCTGATGTTGCCCAGATGGGATTGCCCCGTCTAAAGTTAGCACAAGCGATGACGCGTGTGATGACCACTTTCTTATCAGCGCGAAGTCAGAGACTCCGTTGTCTCGACCATTGTCTGCGTCCATGTATACGAACTTTGCCTAACTCAAAGTCTTGGACTCTAAAGTCAGGAACTTTGGTTTAGGCCAGGCCTACCGTAGTCCCGATTCATAGTTAAGGCCCCAGGGGCCTTAACTATGAACTATGATCGGGCCTAAAGCGGTAGGCCGGCCTAAATCTCAAGGCTATTGACAATGGCCCCAAAATGGTAACCATGGACCGGGACTACACCAAAGTCCGGGCCGAACCTCGGGCCTAAGCAGCCGATATTCAGGCTAGCGATTTCGCTGGACTAAATGAGGCCGTAGCGGGCCCGGGACTATGACTGCTTTTGGCCTTGTTATGCTTGGAAAGTTGGTTTTTCGTGTTGTTTTTTTTGTTTTTTGTTTTGCTGTTGTTGCGTCTTTACGTCTGAATCCATCATATTCTCTCTCATTTTAAATATTTTTATTTTCTTTCGTTTACCGTCCTATCGTCAAATGAGTACTAGATGTTCGTCGGCCAAAGCTCTTTCATTTTGGAGGGAAGAAAGGTCGCACTCGCCGAGCGACGCCGGCATAATGACTGATTAATGTGATCGTACGATTTAATGTTCGCAAATTATTATGTCAGCAAGTTCGCTTGACGTCTTACATTATCACTTCATTTATTTTCATGTTATTTAAATTCATCTGCACAGCGTAGGCTACCTGATTTCACAGCGCCCACTCACCTTTCTGACAAGTTCAAAATGGCCGACATAGCAGACGATGCTACGGTTACTCGATTCAGTAAATGAGAAGAAGAATACTCCATCGAAGATGTCGATAGATTAGCGTTTTTACGAATAATGACCTCGTCGAGATCGCTTGGGTGTTGCAGAAGTAAAACATGGCGAATCACATGCAGAATCGGGACCTGCCAGGCATGCCTTCACCTAATGTTTACGTTTACCGATGTTTGCGCGTGCGAAATACGTCGCAGGGAAGTGAACGAAGCGTGTCGGTGCGCATGCCCAGACGGGATTGTTGTAGTATGCAGTCTCACAAGTATACAAGAGGCAAGAGGAAACGTTCCAATCATTTACTGGTCAGCCTCAGCGCCATAGCAGAAGACAAAACGAAGGCAATCAAAACACAGTTTCGTAACTGCACATAATGAAACTACAGCATCAGTTTCGTATCATAACAGGGATTTCCCCGTCTAAAGTTAGCACAAGCGATGACGCGTGTGATGCTTATCAGCGCGAAGTCAGAGACTCTATTGTCTCGACCATTGTCCGCGTCCATGTATACGAACTTTGCCTAACTCAAAGTCTCGGACTCTAAAGTCAGGGACTTTGGTTTAGGCCAGGCCTACCGTAGTCCCGATTCATAGTTAAGGCCCCAGGGGCCTAAAGCGGTAGGCCGGCCTAAATCTCAAGGCAATGGCCGATATTCAGGCTAGCGATTTCGCTGGACTAAAGGCCGTAGGCCCGGGACTATGACTGCTTTTGGCCTTGTTATGCTTGGAAAGTTGGTTTTTCTTGTTGTTTTTGTTTGTTTTTTGCTGTTGTTGCGTCTTTACGTCTGAATCCAGCGTATTCTCTCTCATTTTAAATATTTTTATTTTCTTTCGTTTACATCGTCAAATGATTTATTTTCATGTTATTTAAATTCATCTGCACAGCGTAGGCTACCTGATTTCACAGCGTCCACTCGCCTTTCTGACAAGTTCAAAATGGCCGACGTAGCAGACAATGCCGGCATAATGACTGATTAATGTGATCGTACATCGACGAAGGATGTACCTTTTTTCTAACAAGTTCAAAATGGCCGACGCTTGCGCGTGCGAAATACGTCGCAGGGAAGTGACCGAAGCGTGTCGGTGCGCATGCCCAGATGGGCCAGGGCCAGGCCTACCGTAGTCCCGATTCATAGTTAAGGCCCCTGCTCTCAGCCAATCAGAGGCAATGATCGTCCAATAGGGCGAATGTTCCCAGAACATGTTGAGCGACGTTTTTTGGACCCCGAGAACATGACGTCACGCGTTGCATTGTGGGATTGGGCGGCCATCTTGCAAGCATACACCAAGCGTTGTCAACGTGTTCAAGTAAACGCTAACAGTAGCAGTATCACTACTAAGGATCAGTATCAGTCTATGAAATTCTGTAATCTGGCGTTTAACAGACAGTACAGCTATCAGTCAGTCAGTCACTGATTAAGCATGGGGAGATCCTGCTGTGTGATTAATTGTACGAATAAATCTCATGACTACAAAGGAGTACTCTTGAACAATGGATTGAGCTTCCACCGGTTCCCAGGTGTTAAAACTCACCAGGGAAGTGAAGTACATTTACTGACAACCCGGAGGAGGAGGGCTTGGGTTGCAGCCGTGAGGAGAGTAAACATCACCTTTGAGCATATTCCTTCGTCGATGTACGTTTGCTCCCGGCATTTTCATGGAGGTAAGTTTGTTCAGAACCTTTTTGATCATCCCCCCATACCCACCCACCTTGCTTTTTGTTTGTTTCTTCCAGCTCACTCCCCACGGCCACAGTGTTCAGAAACATGAACATGGCCACTTAACGAGCAACACATTAATGATTCGAGCTGTACATTTAATTGGTAACATTACAAATATTATATATGCAGAGAATAACTATGCATCCCAAACTGTTGATGTTGTCAAAAATCTGATTTGTTTTGAAATTTTCTGTTTTCATTGTGTAAACTGCAACTGAGGACGCTTTTCAGATTGTCACAGTAAATTTAATATTTATGTACTTGCAGGTTGCCCAACGTATGAGCAGTTTGACGCCAGTCCAGATTGGGCACCATCACTTCACTTGGGCCACAAGGAGACAAAAAAAAACTACTACAGAGCGCCACAGACGACACACGGAGAGAGCAGAGATGAGGAAGACAGCAGATGCAAAGCTGCAGGAGGAGAGAGTTGCAGTGGAGGAGGTGGTGGAAGAAGCGGAAGGAAGGGCCATAGACAGTGATGGGACAGGCGCAGCTCAGGACTCAGAAGACAACAGCAAGGAAGTACAGACAGAGATAAGTATAACATTAAATCTAGTAGATAGTATGCAGCATGAAGTTAATCGGCTGCTTGAAGAGAACCGTGAGTTGACGAAGAAACTTGCAGATAAAGAATTAACTCGGGGTTGTTTGGAGGGAGATGACGATAAAGTTAGGTATTACACAGGCCTGGCAAGCTTTTCTACATTTATAACCTTGCTTAATCACCTTGCACCATACCTTCCTCAGGCATCACGACAACTTCTCTCCCCTTTTCAGATGCTGTTCCTGGTGTTTCTGAGATTGCGCCTGGATTTGCCTATCCAGCACATTGCCTACCTCTTTGGGATGCATCGTACGACTGCTGCAAACTACTTCATGGATACTGTGTCCGTGATGCACAGACGTCTTTCTCCAGTGATACACTGGCCAGACAGGGACAGTCTTCGCAAGAGCATGCCACACCAATTTGTTGAAGTCTATGGTAAACGTGTTGCGGTAATTGTAGACTGCTTTGAAATATTTATTGAACGACCGTCCAACCTGAAGGCCAGGTCACAGACCTTTTCCCATTACAAACACAACAACACCATGAAATATTTAATTGGAATTACTCCGCAGGGATCCATTTCTTTCATTTCAAAAGGGTGGGGTGGTCGCACTAGTGACAAGCATGTTACTGAAAACTGTGGATTTTTGGACAATCTGCTCCCAGGAGACATAGTTTTAGCTGACCGAGGCTTTGACATAGATGAAATGGTGGGGATGATGTGTGCAGAGGTGAAAATTCCCTCATTTACAAGGGGTCGCAGTCAAATGTGTGCTCGTGACATAGAGAGTACCAGAGAGCTGGCTCACCTCCGCATTCATGTGGAGAGAGTTATTGGGAATTTGTGTGCCAAGTACACCGTTTTAACCGGAACTCTACCAATTTGCTTGGTACTCCCCTGTGAGAGTGAAGGAATTACATTCCTGGACAAAATGGTGACCCTGTGCTGTGCACTGACTAACATGTGTCCCAGTGTTGTGTAAAAGTTTGTGTTTTTCAAGTGCTGTCTATCAGGGAGAGTTGAAACCTTGTGTCCGGTTGTGCGGAGTGTGTGTGATAATGGAGCTATTACTGCTATATGTGCATGTTTAAAGTTTTGTTAACAAGGACAACACTGAAGGGACCAGCTTCTCATAAACTGTGGATTTTGTTCCATTTTAGTCATAACATCAGCATGCTGAGATGTGTTTGAATTCTGTCATTTGTACAAGTGATCATGAGCATCAGACTGAATGCGGTTCTACATAATCTGCACTTATTTGGTTTGTATTGCAGTTCTACATAATTTCCATATAGCCTATTATCCAGCTTGGACATGTTACAAATGTGGTCTGCTGGTAGTGGTACTAAGAAACTGGCTTGTTGCTTAAATACGTTTCAGGCCAACGTATGTTTTGCTTGGGGTCCCCTTTAAAGCAAATTTGACTGTGGGTTATGTTGGCTAAGGCTTACACACAACAAACGATTTTTTATATATATAAACACATTTTATTTTATATATTTATATACATATAATGATATTGGTAACACATTATGTAACATTCTGTCCCAACATCATTGCTGATAATATAAAGAATCTGCTAGCCTGAAAGTCATATATATATGTGCACACACACATGACACAGTCTCACATACAGCGACAGGCAAGACCTGTACTGAAGACTTCAACAGCTAATCACTTCAGTTCTGGTCACTGACATCAACTACACAAGTTGGGCAAAACCAGACATCATCGGCACTTGGCGGCTGATTTAGCCCAACACAGTTTAAGTGAAACCACTCAACTTCACAGTTCTCATTTTCACATGCGACCATGTCATCCTTCTCTTCTGGCTGGCGACAGTAGCACCACGGAGGCTTCTTCTGCCTTCCCTTTGATTTGTGAGCTTTGGTTGGTGTTGAAGTGGCAGTGTTTTTTCGTGACGAAACACTTAAAGGTCTCTTGGCCCGTCTGCTGTGTCCTGGGTCACCAGGAGATGAGGACAGTGGGTTTGGGCTTGAGCATGATTGTGGCTGCATGCTTCTCTGCTCTGTGAAATGTTTTGCCACCAGCTCTGGAAGGACCACCTTTTTCACGAATTCTTCTGCCTTCAGCTGACAGGAAGCCCAAAATTCATGATCAGGCTCAATGCGTATTGTTGTGAAGTCCACTTCTGTCCACACAGCAAAGTCACAGTAGTCTGTACTTGAAGTAAATATCTGACACTGGACTTGCGAGTAGTATGGGTGAGTTGTCTTCAAGAAAAATTTGTCGTCTTGTGCAAACAAACAAAAGTCCTTGTCCTTGCAAGCCTCAGAAATTGAACTCTGCCTGTGTTTGAAAGGACACTTAATTTCTAAGCAGCCTGATTTCTGACCACAACAAGAGCAGGAAACAAGACCATCAGGTGATGACCCCATGTAGGGAAAGTCTGGGTTTACAGTAAGTCCACACTTTTCCACTTGAAGATGGACATGTTCCTTCTGCAACATGGTAGTGTACTGTTGTCTGGCAGTGTCCTCATGCAAGTTTCCCCAACGGGTTGCTGGCACACTTGTTTTTTGGCTGCGCTCAGGGTAGCACACATTTGAAATGATATTCAATGCTGGCTTGTCAACACTGGTATGACACACTGCATGTAACTGTGAAGCAGGTACTCTTCCCACCCTGGCTGCATACCAGGCTGAACACTTTGTTTGGTTCCGAGTCTGCCTCTCTATCTTTGTGGCTTGCTGATCTGTAACACTCAGTTTAGGAAACAAATCATCACAGTGTTTCACCAGGGATTGGTAGTCCATTTCGTCACACTTCGAGTTGCGCAAACTTCGTAGTGATTTTGGAGCTGTAACTGGCTCCACAGGGTCCTCAAATTCTGCACAGTATTCTGGCATGATGCTGAGAATGGCAGCTTTGTCCCCAGTGTTATGCAGGTCACGGAGCAGACTGTCAGTTTCCTCTTTTGTTGGTACAGGAGTTGTGCTCTCTTTGCTTGCAGATGTACGAACAGACATTTCTTGTGGTTGCCCATCAATGAGTTTATCCAGTGTTTTTCTCTTTATGGCAGCAGACGTGTAGTCGATCTTGAATCCCACTTCTGGTAAAACTTTGTTGACGCTGCTTGGGATCATCCAGTACGCTGGAACACCAGTGACAGTTGCCTTTTCCCGGACTCTCACGACAGCTTCAATCTTAAAGAGAAGTGCGCCAACGTGGGTGCATGTTTCTGCAAGCCCTGCCATGCAGTCACAATGTGCCGACACTACAACCCCAGACTGACTGATGATGACCCACGGCTGGAGCAACTTTTCATTAAGCCTCATGGAGTGCATCACCTGTGTTAAAAGAATAAGAAACGCTTGTTACCCACATGTATGTAAAAGGCATTTAAGCAATTCTCTCTTGTAATGCTAAACATACCAACTGAATCACTCCCTAAACCTAAACTGTTATGACACAACTTTTTTAAGCCTTTAGTAGCCTATAGGTCCATTAAACATACCATCTAATTCTAAATCACTCTAACTGTAAGGGTCAGACAGCCTGAACAGGGGGTCACAACACTGAAGATGGAACAGCCTATGATATATATATAATACATACATACAGTAGATGAATATTCCGTAGCAACCATTTTTGTGCTTTTTCCCCCCACCACACCACAATTTTATGTTCCGACATTACCATTAAACTGATTTTATGTTTGCGATGTGACTGTTTTTGTGGACTGACTTGAAAAAGAGGTGTGTATATGATATATAAGAAGAGTTTGAAATGTGCATTTGTTTATGTCCTGAGGTGATCCTGTGGCTGGCAGAACATTAAAATACTAACCAGCCTCTCTTTAGCACTGTGTAACACTGCCATCAACAGGTGAAAATTGCTCATTTTCAACTTGTTACATTATATATATCTGCTGTTTTTTGTGCAATCTACCAATAAAAAATTACTGATGCCAAGAAATGATCATTTTACGTCCTGAACATCAGTTTTTGTCTGAATGATGCGAGTTTGAAGAGAGTTTTGGTGAGATTTGTCCTACATCTCCAACTCGGTCTCTCTCACATACACACACATACAAACACATTATAGATATCTCTCCCCATCTCTTAACTGCTGCACATGCTCAAACACACCGTGACACAACAAAACATTAAGCGCTCTCCCCGTTTTTCATGTACTTCATATTATGGAGATATATATATAAATATATATCTCATGTCCATCTCTGTCTCTCTGAGTCTGAGACTCTACATCTCTGTCTCCGACTCCGAGCCTCTCTCACATACACACACACATACAAACACATTATAGATATATCTCCCTATCTCTGTTGACTACTGCACATGCTCAAACACACCGTGACACACACAACACAACATTAAGCGCTCTCCCCGTTTTTCCGTCGACATTTATGCTCAAGCCGGCGTAACCATGATGATCAAGAACAAAGTTGAACTTACCTTTGTTAACACAACAACGTTGTCACAGTTGTCTGGCACAAACACTTTCATCTCCTGCACCCAACCGTTGGTGAATTGCATATGAGCTTCCAAACTCTTGTAACTTTTGAAGTCCTGCAGAGTGTATGCACTGCACCCAAGCACCAGGTAATTCACGATGTCGGGGTAAGACAAAGAAGGCAGGAGACTTGGGTCAGTTGACCACAATTTGGAGACTGCTTCATACGGATCAAACCCATTAATCTGTTCCAGTTTTTGAAGATATCGACCCTTCGGTTCACCATCCAGCTTGTCAACATATTTTCCTTTCTCTTTTGCTTTTTGCTTCTCCATAATACCGGTTACTTGACGCTCGCTCAACACACTATACTACTACTGTTTACAAGATGGCGACCACGGCGTGTACTTTCAACATGGCCATGCCGAGATATCTCCGAGGGTGACCGCTACTAGAAATGGGAGGCGATCGGCAGACCTCCCGGTGGTTCCAGAGCAACCAGAACCCGTTTAAGTGTGAAAAACGTCAAAACACTCACAAACAACCCTGCACCGGACGCGCGGCCGAGCGCCTGTCAGATTGTTTACCGAAATTATAAACTTGCCCGGGCCCTTTTTCCCCGCCTAGCCGTTTCCAGCCTGGCCGTTTTTATTCCAAGACTCTAGCTCGATTTTTCGGCATCAGTTTTTGATTTTTCTGTTTCGACGATTCTACTTTCGTTTACAAACGGACGCCATCTTAGGGGTTGCTTTGCCAATTGCTTCCGTCAAAAAGTTAATGAATTATTTTTCCTAAAATCTAAAGCGTAGTTGCAGTTTTTTTTATGTAATCCAAAAAGGCAGATAATGCAGGACATGGCTGTTATTATGATGATTTTTATGGAATTTAGGTAAATTATTTCTTCTTCGAATAGTGCATTGAGCTAATGAAAACTCCCCTTGGAAGACGCTTTCAATGACTTCCGTTTACCGTTTAGCAGACGAAACTGAGGAATTTCGTTTCATACCGAGCAAAAACTACAAAATTACAGCGATTGAAAACATCCGAAAGAGAAAACATCCCTCAAGAAAAGAAGAGCACAAGAGGGAACAGCATTCAAAAGTGACAACGTTATTTGAGAAACACAATAAAAGCCGAACAAGAAAATGCGGCAGTGAAACTAACGGAAAAGCAATATAGGCATAAATTTCCCCACCTTCTGCTAGCTTCTCCGTAGAGTAGTCGGTAACGCGCCGGGCTGCAATTTCACTGCCCAGGGTTCGAATCCGGTTTCTTCTCTCTTTTTTTTTTTTTTTAAATAATTTTTTTTTTCTCTCTTTCTTTCTTTTAAATAATTGTTCAGCTGCTGCAATCGCGGACATGTGCAACCAGATTTTTTTTCTATGCGTATTACGTGTTGATATTTTTAAAAGATTATAATCAGTCACAAATGCGTGTGGCACGGCTGGCAGCTTCCTTTCCGCTAAGCGCGGGGAGAGTAGTGGTTGTGACAGGTCGTTCGCTTTTCCAACAGTAGATGGGGAGTGATTCTCTCTCTCTCTCTCTCTCTCTCTCTCTCTCTCTCTCTCTCTCTCTCTCTCTCTCTCTCTCTCTCTCTCAGTCTCTCTTCTTTTTTCTTCTTCTTCGTCCCCCACTCCCCACCCCCCTCCGTCACTGTGCATATGATTCAAGTGCACCAATTCAGTCGCTTGTAGGAAGAGTGCCAGAAACACAGCAAACAGTACATAAAAAAAACAACAACAAAAAAACAGACAGAAACGGCAGTAACACAGCAAAAAATCACAGTCTATGAACTTACAATGACACAACAAACATTACAGTACGGGTGGGGGGGGGGGGGGGGGGAGGGGTGACCCCCCCCCCCCCCAAAAAAAAAAACAAAAAAAAACCCGGCTCAGATCAATTACTATTGCTTGATTAAAGATGAAAACACAGATTATTATTATTATTTTTATTTATTTTTAAAGAATTCAACCGGCCCTTTTCTCATTTTTTTGCTTGTTTGTTTGTTGGTTTTTTGTTTGTTTTGTTTTTGTTTTTTGTTATTGACAAAAGAAATGAATTTAAAACAAAAAACTAAAACAAAACAAAACAAAAACACGATTTTTCAATAGGCACTTTCTTTCACGTTTTCCTCTCTCTCTCTCTTCCCCCCCCCCCTCCCCCCCTTCATTTTATTATTTAGACTGACAGCTTGATATCAACACTAAAGGTCTGAATGTTCAGTCGGTTCCTTCAGGACAATCATGTGTGTGTGTGTGTGTGTGTGTGTGTGTGTGTGTGTGTGCGTGTGCGTGCGTGCGTGCGTGCGTGCGTGCGTGCGTGCGTGCGTGCGTGTGTTGTGTGTGTCATTTTTGTTGGCCGTTTCATTAAAAACAACATGCATCCGTCCTTTTATACCTTTCACTCACATCCAGATTTCCTTGCATAATATAGGTATATATGGTAGTTTCACAGAAAAAGGGCTATCTGCATGGGCAAAATAAAAACTGAAGGAAAATAAATTTACGGTTTAAAGTTATTAAGAGGTAACACCCCATCTCTACTCCCGTTATACAAAGAACCCACAATGAAACAGAATAAACAAGACAACACACACACACACGCCCGCCCGCTCGCGCACGAACGCACGCACCTGGACAATTGGCTTTGTGAAAAACGTCATACTATAGGTGTGGTCCCTTAATTGCAGCTTACATTGATAAGAACTAATAACTGTAAAATGTTGCTGGTAAAAGCGATGTCTATTCAAGCATGTCATCCATGCCAAAAAGAATAAAGATTACACTAAAATTAATTGCCAGGATGAGAACAATTGTCTACTAATAACTGACACTGCTAGATAAGTTCAGAATGTCTGGGTTACTTGACAAGGATCAAAACAGGTGTGAGATGCTGTCATCCTCATGGCTACAGAAAGACTGAATACTGAAGAATCACTGACATACGATGATCCTGCACTAAGACTAATTTTTTGTTTCTTAATACAGGCCTAATGTGGTGTAGTTGGGTATATATTTTTTATAAAGAAGGGAAGAGAATAAATTATTTTATGAAGAAAGAAAGGATGACTTGAAAGTAATGTGTGGACTCAGTAAAATCAGTCATTTCTGAAACTAAACTGCTGATATGGGACTCAAATTAATAATTCGTATTTAAACAAACGAACAAAAAAACAAAAAGTAAGATTACAGCATACACGTATGAAGGTGCCGACTGAAGTGCATGCATACTGCACTCTGCCTTCGGGTTTAACTGAAGTTTATTCATGTTCAAGTAAAACTGTACAAACGAAATGAGCGCATGAGCATTAAACAAGCTATACACACTCATTACAAATGCTCATTAGACATAACTGACAGTAAATCTACTCAAAAACAGCGGGCATTTTATACTGCATTCAGTCTTTGCTGACTGAAGTTTTATTCTGCCTTATGCAGAGAGGCAGTTAAAACTGCAACGCTAAGGAGAGTTTTCTTCTTTGCGATATGTACCGCTGCCCAGTGACCAGGAGTGCGGTAACGTAAACAGTCCGGCGGCTGGCTTTCTTCAGGCGTAAGAGCCGGCGCCGGCCTGCGGGGGGGACAGCGGGTAGGAGGGCTCCTGATACTGTATTTGTTGAAGTATCTGTAATGGTATAGTCCTATTTCACACTTAGCCTCTGCTCCCTTACTGCCCTACAGTCTGGAACTGGACGCTCCCACCCCAACACATAAACAACCTGATAGCAGCTTCCAGACTGACATGAGTGTGGTCAGTAGTGACGATGCCCCAGAGCCACTCCCTTCCCCCCTTCCCCTCTCTTCACGGTTCCTCACACACTGGCCTGCCACTTGCTCTTTGTTCCTGCTACCCATCACACGTTCCTCTGTCTTCTGTGCTAGTTGTTATATGTCTATGTCTCTAGTAATAAAGAATGCTTTGTGACTCAGCCATGTGTTAGTGTATTGGATAAAAGAGAACCCCAACATTATTGTGATCAACACTTCCCCCCTTCCCCTCTCTTCACGGTTCCTCACACACTGGCCTGCCACTTGCTCTTTGTTCCTGCTACCCATCACACGTTCCTCTGTCTTCTGTGCTAGTTGTTATATGTCTATGTCTCTAGTAATAAAGAATGCTTTGTGACTCAGCCATGTGTTAGTGTATTGGATAAAAGAGAACCCCAACATTATTGTGATCAACACAAACAACTTAACAATACATGGTGGCAGCAGGGTTCTGATACATAACTAGTTGTGTGTGCTGTGGTGTGACAATACTTCAGTGACAGTGACTCTGAGGCCTGGAACGGCACATCTCCACTGCGATTCACTTGCGGATTACCTGATTGTGACTGTCTGAGAGTATCACACTCTTCACCTCCATCGTCACATCCGGTAAGTGGTATCGTTTTCCATTTTTTTGGCAACCACACACACACACGCCAGCATGGCTGACAGCACACTGCCTCGACCTACAATGGACTGGTCAGCATCCGACCGCGCCCAAGCATTGCATGACTTTCAGCAACTGTGCGAGATGTGGTTTACAGTCAACCAGACAGCAGATGCCCTCCAACATAACTACATCATGCTGTGGCTAGGAAGTGAAGGGCTCAGACTGTTGAACTCATGGAGTTTGACGGCCGACCAGCTCCAAGATCCCAAGAACATCTGGGACAGACTGGCTCTCTTAGAACCCAGCCAGAACTTCCGCATCCACCGTCTGGAAATGCAACGTCTAAACCAAAAACAAGGGGAATCAGTGGAAGATTTCTACATCCGCATAAAGACGCAAGCGCTGAAATGCAAATACGCGTCGGAAGACGTCACACAAGAGAGAATCCTAGAACAATTCATAGCAGGAACGGCCATCCCAAAAGTCCAGCGGGAGCTCCTATCAAAGGATGATACCCTCACTCTAGCACAAGCATTAGACATCGCAAAGGCACATGAGGCGAGCATCAAGCACATGAAGCAGATACAAGACCTAAAACCCACACCAGCAACATCAACCATTGATGCGGTCAGCAACAACAGGAGCCACAAGCAGTGTGGAAACTGTGGCGGCACTCACGCCCCACGCGAGTGCCCGGCATACGGTACAACGTGCTCACGGTGCCACAAGCAGAATCACTGGCGCCAGGTATGCCGCTCGGGCAGCAGCGGCATAACCAACACCGGAGGAGGACAGGCAGCGCATGCCAAAGCTTCAACGAAGCCAACGAAGAGGCATGGATGGTCACCCCGCCGCCCCGGACATCGCCGCCAGGCAATTCACACCGTCACCGACGACAGCGATGATGATGTTGCCAGCGGACTGGAATGCCTTGAATTCTCGTCCATCGAGAAGAACAGCAGTGACAACCGTGACGAACTTTACGCCAGTCTGGACATCCAGTACAAGCGCCCGGCGTCCCTGAGAGTAAAGGTCGACACAGGAGCACAAGGAAACATTCTCCCGCTCCGTATATTCCGCCGAATGTTCCCCGAAAAACTGGCCCCCAACGGATATCCAGCAGAGGGAACTACGAAGAAAAGACAAACCATACTGCAGGCGTACAACGGCACCACAATAAAGCAGCTTGGTGTCATCACCCTCTCTTGCAAACACAAGGACACTGAGTGGCATAGCTCTGATTTCTTTGTCACGGAATCGGAGGGACCGGCGATCCTGGGACTGCCGAGCAGCAGGCAGCTGCGACTGGTGACAATACACTGCATGGTTCAGACGGCAACGACACCAGCTACCCAGCCAATCCACGACGCCATGGACCTTAAGCGTCTATATCCAGACAGATTCAGCGGAATCGGGGACTTCGAAGGAGAGCTTCACATCACTCTCCGGGAAGACGCCCAACCAGTGGTACAGCCCCCACGAAAATACCCCATCCAACTCCTGGAGGAAATCAGAACAGAACTGGAGAAAATGGAGGACCTTGGAGTTATCACCTCCATCACAGAGCCAACAGACTGGGTCAACGCACTTGCCTTCAGCAGAAAGGCCAGCGGCGGTCTACGAGTTTGTCTTGACCCGAGATCACTGAACCAGTGCATCAAGAGGACGCACCACAAGACCCCCACACTAGAGGAGATCACCAATCGCCTCAGCGGCTCCAAGGTGTTCAGCAAGCTGGATGCGAAGCATGGCTACTGGTCAATCAAGCTCGACGAAGAGTCATCGAAGCTCACGACTTTCAACAGCCCCATTGGACGATTCAGGTTCAAGAGACTTCCCTTCGGACTGAACGTCTCACAGGATGCATTCCAGCAGTGCATGGATCAGATCCTCAGTCAGTGCCCAGGCACCATCGGGATCACCGACGACGTCATCGTCCACGGCAAGGATGACAAAGACCATGACAGAAATCTCCACCACCTTATGAAAGTTGCCCAGAAATGTGGACTTGTTTTCAACGCTGCGAAATGTTTCATCAAGACACCGCAGATCAAGTTCTTTGGAATGGTTTACGACGCTAATGGCGTGCACCCTGACCGGGAAAAGTGCGCTGAAATCCAAGCGATCCCCGCTCCAAAGAATGTCACAGAAATTCAGCAGTTTCTCGGCATAATCCAGTTCATGGCTCCATTTATCTCCAAACTTGCAGACCAAACTGCCCCTCTGAGAGCTCTGACCAAGAAGGACGTGCCATTTGAGTGGAACAGCTCCCTGCAGAAGGTTTTCGAGAACGTCAAAGCCTCCATCTGCAAGGACATTGCTCTCACGTACTTCGACGTCACCAAACCAACCACCATACAGGTAGACGCATCAAAGATTGGAATCGGCGCAGCTCTTCTCCAAGACGGACGACCGATAGCCTTTGCCAGCAAAGCCCTGACAGAGACCGAGCAGCGGTATGCCAACATCGAACGCGAACTCCTGGCTGTCGTTTTCGGCTGTGAACGCTTCCACACATACGTCTACGGAAAACCCTTTGTGGTTGAGACTGACCACAAACCCCTGGAGATGATCCACAAGAAAAGCCTTGCCAGCACTCCCCCACGTCTACAGCGGATGTTGCTGCGTCTACAGCACTATGACGTCAGCATCAAATACCGTCCTGGCAAAGAGATGGTACTCGCGGATAGCCTCTCGCGCCTCAGTCCCATCCCTGACAAAGAGATTCACCTTGAACAATCAATATACGCAGTTCAGTTCACTCATGACAAACTGCAGCAGCTGAAGCTTGAGTCAGAATCTGACCCAGAGGTCACTGCAATAAGGAACATCATCATTGATGGTTGGCCAGACAGCGCCAAACAACTGCCCAAAAATCTGCGAGAATTTTGGTCATGTAAGGATGAGCTTTCAGTAGAAGATGGACTGGTACTGAAAGGAGAGCGAGTGCTGATTCCTACTACCATGAGGAGCTACATTCTGCAAAACATCCACGCAGGACACCAAGGAATGGAGAAGTGCAAGCTACGTGCCAAGACGTGCGTGTACTGGAAAGGCATCAACGCGGGCATTGAGCGTACCGTGAAGACGTGCTCAGTATGCCAGACCAACCAGAGCAGTCAGCAGGCAGAGACACTCCTCCCACATGACATCCCAGACGGTCCGTGGCAAGTGCTAGCCACAGACATCTTCCACCTTGATGGGAATGACTACGTCATTGTTGCTGACTACTACTCAAAGATGCCCTTTGTTCGACGTCTGACCTCCAACTCCACCAGCGCCACGGTCATCTCAGTTCTGAAGCAGCTGTTTGGAGAGCATGGGATACCACACAAACTGCTATCTGACAATGGACCGCAGTACGACTGCGTAGAGTTCAGGACATTTGCAGCAGACTGGGGATTCAAGCATGTCACAAGCTCACCCAGATACCCCCAGTCCAACGGATTTGCCGAACGCATGGTCCAGACTGTCAAGAAAACCACGCTCAAGGCAAGGCAGAGCAGCACTGATCCAGACCTCTCTCTGCTGTGCCTACGCACCACCCCCATCGACAACAACCTCCCCTCCCCTGCCGAACTCCTATACTCCCGGCAGCTCAGATCCAACCTCCCTCTCCTCTCCTCCCACACCCCCCAAGATACAGCTGTCCACAAGAACCTGCAAGCCCGCCAGCGGACGCAGAAGAAGTACCATGACCGGAGCGCCCGTGACCTTCCACCACTCCACACTGGCCAACATGTCCGCCTGCAGGAAGCCAACGGGACCTGGACACCAGCCACTGTTGTCGAGAAGAGGCCCGAACCGCGTTCGTACACCGTTCGCACTCCAAATGGTGGTCTCTACCGTCGTAATCGTCGCCAGCTCCGGGACTTCACAGCACCACCCAAACATATCACATGGGCAGACCAGACCAGCCCCGACACCAACCGCACATCCTCACCGGACCAGCAACAACAGATAAACATGCCAGCGACAACAACAGCTCCACCGCCAAAAGCAGACAGCTTCACCCCTAGTGGCCAGACCAGCGACAAGCCTGCGCCAGCGCAGACACCTCTACGATGTTCCAGCAGACACACAAAACCACTTCAAAGACTGATCGAAAGCATGTAGGATTCAGAAGATCAAGCAAGAAAGAGGGAGGAAGAACATGCATGAAGACAAAGAAGAAAGAAGAGAAAAATGAAGATTTGACAAACATACAAAAATGCACCCACGGAACTGTTTTGCATGTGTCTCCAATACAATAGAATATATAGATATATATCAGTAGCATTTATGCACATATGTACTCCTGTTGAATTCATATATAATGTTTTCTTATTGGATCCCTAATTAGTTACAACGAAGGAACTGTCTCCTGACTCAGTGACTGCAACACTTAGCAATACCAAGGTGTTAAAAGAAACAGTATTTTGTACTCTGGAGAAATTCATCAATCAAAAGAAACTGTATATTTTATAGTACCTTAGACCAATAATCTTCACACATGTATCCAATTTTCTAAGTAGCCTATAGAGTATACTGATTGTTAAAACTTTGTTGATTACTAGTCTATTCCTTTCCTTTACCAAAGAGAGAGGATGTAATGGTATAGTCCTATTTCACACTTAGCCTCTGCTCCCTTACTGCCCTACAGTCTGGAACTGGACGCTCCCACCCCAACACATAAACAACCTGATAGCAGCTTCCAGACTGACATGAGTGTGGTCAGTAGTGACGATGCCCCAGAGCCACTCCCTTCCCCCCTTCCCCTCTCTTCACGGTTCCTCACACACTGGCCTGCCACTTGCTCTTTGTTCCTGCTACCCATCACACGTTCCTCTGTCTTCTGTGCTAGTTGTTATATGTCTATGTCTCTAGTAATAAAGAATGCTTTGTGACTCAGCCATGTGTTAGTGTATTGGATAAAAGAGAACCCCAACATTATTGTGATCAACACAAACAACTTAACAATACAGTATCACCCATCTTTATCACTAACAAATGTCAATCAAACCACTGAGCTACCATGGATTCAGCTTGGATTTTCTAGTAGCAGGGTCTAACAGAGAGAAAGAAGGGAAAAGGCCTGGAGATAACATGGCATGCGGCGTAGCAACAAATCGTGACGTCAGCGCTCGGAACCGTATCGGTTGAATACTTCCAACTAGGTTCGCGAAGAAAAGTTGGCCCAATTAAGAACCAACTAGCTTCGCCGAATACTTCCAACGAGGTTCGCGAAGAAACATTCGCCCAATTAAGAACGGGCTTAAACAGCCGATATTTAGGCTAGCGATTTCGCTGGACTCAAGGTCGTAGCCCGGGAGTGACTGCTTTTGGCCTTGTTATGCTTGGAAAGTTGGTTCTTCTTGTTGTTTTTGTTTATTTTTTGCTGTTGTTGCGTCTTTATGTCTGAATCCAGCGGTTTTTCTCTCTTTTTAATTAATTTTTTCTTTCGTTTACATCGTCAAATGAGTACTAGATGTTCGTCGGCCAAAGCTCTTTCATTTTGGAGGGAAGAAAGGTCGCATTAGCCTGAGCGACGCAGGCATAATGACTGATTAATGTGATCGTACGATTTAATGTTTGCAAATTATTATGACAGCAAGTTTGCTTGACGTCTTACATTCTCACTTGATTTATTTGTCAGAATCGGGGCCTGCTAGGCAAGCCTTCACTTAATGTTTATGTTTTCTGATGTTTGCGCGTACGAAATACGTCGCAGGGAAGTGGACGAAGCGTGTCGGTGCGCATGCCCAGATGGGATTGCCCCGTCTAAAGTTAGCACAAGCGATGACGCATGGCCTAGCAGGCCCGATTCTTGATGTGATTCGCCATGTTTTACTTCTGCAACACCCAAGCGATCTCGACGTGGTCATTATTCGTAAAAACGCTAATCTATCAACATCTTCGATGGAGTATTCTTCTTCTCATTTACTGAATCGAGTAACCGTAGCATCGTCTGCTATGTCGGCCATTTTGAACTTGTCAGAAAGGCGAGTCAGTGGACGCTGTGAAATCAGGTAGCCTGCGCTGTGCAGATGAATTTAAACAACAAGAAAATAAATCAAGTGAGAATGTAAGACATCAAGCAAACTTGCTCTCATAATAATTTGCAAACATTAAATCGTACGATCGAGTCACATTAATCAGTCATTATGCCGGCGTCGCTCGGCTAATGCGACCTTTCTTCCCTCCAAAATGAAAGAGCTTTGGCCGACGAACATCTAGTACTCATTTGACGAAACGAAAGAAAAAAAGAAAAAAGAAAAAAAAAATTAAAAAGAGAGAGAAACCGCTGGATTCGGACATAAAGACGCAACAACAGCAAAAAATAAACAAAAACAACAAGAAGAACCAACTTTCCAAGCATAACAAGGCTAGTAAAAGCAGTCATAGTCCCGTGCCTACGACCTAGTTTAGTCCAGCGAAATCGCTAGCCTAAATATCGGCTGTTTAGGCCCGAGGTTCGGCCCGGACTTTGGTGTAGTCCCGGTCCATGATTACCATTTTGAGGCCATTGTCAATAGCCTTGAGATTTAGGCCGGCCTACCGCTTTAGGCCCGATTCATAGTTAAGGCCCCAGATCATTAGTTCTCACCTTCTGCTTTCAGGTATCTCGACTGTCAAGCAAGTTGTCGTTTTTGTGTGACTTGAACTTAGTAAACTTAGTTTCTCGTTGAAGCCTCGCACTTAGTGCTTCCGTTGAGTGACATTTTTCACCCATGGCACTTTGATTTTCTCTTCTTAAGTTTATGTATAGCTTTAATCGCATTGTTGCATGCATCCATGAAGATGTCTGTTTTTTTCTTATTTAAAAAACAAAACAAAACTACTCATTTTTAGTAGACGATTTCCGGAAATAAAGGGGACGCAATTTAGGTGCCTTCCTGATCCAGTTTGTTTTCACGCAGTATCGCTTTATGTGCAAACATTGATAAACAGAAGAAGTTTAAGATCTGCTTGCGCATAACATTGATAGGAATGTAATAGCTGCTTGCGCAAAAAAACATTGAAAGACAAGAGTTTAGTACCTGCTTTTGCAAACATTAATAGCCAAGCAGTTTGATACTTACTTGCTAGTGCAGACACTGATAGACAGGAAGTTTAGCATCAGTTTGTGCAGACATTGATAGACAAGTAGTTTAGTATCTGCCGGTGAAACGGTTTGGCCTAGCGGTAAGGCTCAAATCCGCTTCGGCTGTCCTTTCTCTCAAAAAGTTGTGGTCTGTGGACACTGTCTTGTGACCTTGTCGCTCACAATTAATGAAACATTAAAATGGCTCTCATCGCTGCCCATTTTAATGCAGGAGCCATTCTGGTGGTGACAGTGTAGGGATAGGTATATAATCTTCTTGTTCCCCCGCCTTCTCCCCGTCCCTAATAAGCCTTATGGTTTCTGTGGACGTTAAGCACCATGTTTACTATCTGCTTGTGCAGACATTGATATGTAGTTTAATGTTTGTGCAGCCAGTGATTGACACGTGGTTTAATCTGTGCAGACATTCATAGTTGTAATATCTGTTTGTGCAGACATTGATAGGAAGTTTTTGTTTGTGCAGACATTGACCGACACATAGTTTAATATCTGTGCAGAGATTGATAGACATGTAGCTTAATATCTGTGCAGATACTGATAGACAGGTAGTTTAATATCTGTGCAGGCATCGATACAGGTAGTTTAATATCTGTTTGTGCATTGATAGGTAGTTCAGTATCTTTGTGCAGACATTGATAGGTAGTTTAATATATGTGCAGAGATTGACACATAGTTTAATATCTGTTTGTGCAGACATTGATAGACAGGCAGTTTAATATATGTGCAGACACTGATAGACAGGTAGTTCTACTATCTGTTTGTGCAGACATTGATAGGTAGTTTAATATCTGTTTGTGCAGATATTGAAAGACAAGTAGTTTAGTATCTGCTTGTACAAACATTGACAAGTAGTTCAAATATCTGCTTGTGCAAACAAATCTTGGAGGAACAAAAAGTTTAGTGTATCTACTTGTGCTCACAAATATTGATAGAATTAGTTTATCAGCTTTTGCAAATGAAACTAACAACCGTCATTAGCATTTGCCTGCACAAAGAAATATTGGCAGATAAATTAGTTGTGTGCTTGGACAAACAGAAGTAGTTCATATATGTCTGTATGAATGTTGATAGAAGCCGTTAGATGTTTGTGGCTTGTGCAGACACATATATACACACGTAGTTTATAACTGCTTGTGCAGACATAGATACAGAAGCAGTTGATAACTGCTTACGCAGACATAGATACAGAAGCAGTTGATAACTGCTTATGCAGACATAGATACAGAAGCAGTGTATAACTGTTTGTGCAGACATAGATACAGAAGCAGTTGATAACTGCTTACGCAGACATAGATACAGAAGCAGTGTATAACTGTTTGTGCAGACATAGATACAGAAGCAGTGTATAACTGTTTGTGCAGACATAGATACAGAAGCAGTTGATAACTGCTTACACAGACATAGATACAGAAGCAGTGTATAACTGTTTGTGCAGACATAGATACAGAAGCAGTGTATAACTGTTTGTGCAGACATAGATACAGAAGCAGTGTATAACTGTTTGTGCAGACATAGATACAGAAGCAGTGTATAACTGTGCAGACACTTCATGAGACCTGTCCCCCCCCAGTTTCTTGGTGAAGGCACAAGGCACCTGGGGCACACTGACAACGCCGTTTGCTCGGCAGGTGTCCGGCCAGGTAACCAGGCTCCTCACTTCACAGACCCTGCTGGTGATGGTGGTGGTGGAGGACACACCCGGCCATTGGGAATATAGCTCTGCAGCTTCTTGACCATTTCCTTCGGCAGCCAGCATCTGTCACTCTTCTTCCAAAGACAGCCACTCACAACACAACAGAATGTGATACAGGCATGGAATACTGACTCTTTTATTCTCCTCAAAGAGTAGACAAACAACACACGAAGTCTTAAAGTACGGCCATTATACACAAGGCATCCAGGTCCCCCCCCCTCCCCCCCTTCATTTCTTCCTTCTGCTGTTGATCTGCAGTAAGTGGAGAGCAGTGTCTTCCAGGGAACTGAAAAGAGACAAAGAAGAACATGACACAGCATTTCCACAGCTCCACTCACATCTTCAGTGTTGTATCAAAACAAAGACATTAGCATGTGCATGTCATTCAAACAGCCTATAATCCCCTCCCTTGCAAAGTTTGTTAATAATGCCATCAGTGTTGCTCTTTCCCACCATCAAACACTTTACCTGGGACAGTTCACAGTGGGACAGTTCACAGTGAAACAGTTCACAGCGGGATGGTTCACAGTGGTCTAGGACTAGCGCTGTAAAATCTAGGCATGTGGTGGAAACTGAATGCTGACAGAAAAAGAAAGCTGAACAGTCCCACAGATGGTCACACCCAGACCTCCAGTCAGTCCCATCCAAGGTGTGGTGCTTGGTCCCTGCACCAGTCCATGTTTGTAACCACAAATATGGCAGCACAGAGCCAGAGCACTCACTCTCCAAAGCCAGCGAGGTCACTATACAGAGGGCTGGCCATCATGACTTAGGCTTCGTGCCTGCCACAAGACTGTTCCAGAGTCAAATTGTGTGCAGGCTGCAAATGTCCTTCGCATGAGACTAAGCAGTTGTCCCCTGTGTGTGTGCACACACAAAAACATCACATCTGCACCTTAAAGATCCTGTGGTCCATGTCAAAGTTGGCTGGATTATGGAAACAACCCAACATGCACTAAACCATGTGAAGTACAGTGAGACTGCATGAGAGCAGACAAAAGTGTATTATCAAAGCAATTAATAATGACAGAAAATCCTGATCAGTATAATTCAAGAACGGGAGACCATTGTGTGCAGTAATCCAAGTTTAAAAAAATGCTGTCTCAGTTAACCAGAGGACAAAGCAAGCAACAAACCTTCGTCTTCCAACATCCTCTTCTTCACCCTCACCACTGCTAACACCATCATCACCTCCATCATCATCACTGTCATCATCACCCTCAGCATCTTCTCCAGACATGCTGCTTTCAGACTCCTCCTTTCTGCAACACACAGTCCTTGGCTGCAGTGGATTTTTACCTTTACACATGTACTAAATGTCAATAACAAATGTAAATAATTTGCAAATTTCCTCCATCCCTATGTGGCATCACAGATAATTCCATGCAACACAAATGTGACCACACTTCCATGGAGATCCATGTAGTTCTAAGAGCAAGGCTGGTATCTCCGATGAAAATGTTATTCACAGAGCCTTAACTATAAATGTTGGTATCTCTAATAAAACATTTATTCACGGGGCCTTAAGCGTAAAATGCTATGTCACCTTATTTTGTATTTCCCTATGAAATTTTCAGTTGTTTGAAAATCTGTTGTTGAGAATGTGATGATTACTAGGATTCTGATAAGCGGCAGTGATCTGTCACGCTTTGGTGATGCTGTCTTCTTAGTTCTCTGGTGCCATACATGCTGTTTGCCACAGTTGCCAGACAGCTGGGTATAAACAAGGTGACTTTGCAGCCTTCAGATTCAGCCTTTGCCAGCCTCCCCAAAAGTTCCCTTTGCTGCTGCAGTAGCTGGTCACAGTCAGCTTGGCAGAGTGCCTGTGACTTCATGTACACTACCCCCATTGTTGTCACTGGTGGGGTTTAGGGCAGAATGTAGTGACTTCATGTGTCTGGCATTCTCACATTCCTTCACACAGGGCCAGAAACCATCTTCTTCCCCAGTGGTTCCCCCAACACCCAGGGGAACCTGTCACCACCCAACACCCTGGGGAACCAGTCACCCAACACCCTGGGGAACCAGTCACCCAACACCCTGTGGGACCAGTCCCCACCCAACACCCTGGGGAACCAGTCCCCACCCAACACCCTGGGAAACCAGTCCCCACCCAACACCCTGGGAAACCAGTCGTCACCCAACACCCTGGGAAACCATTCACCCAACACCCTGGGGAACCAGTCCCCACCCAACACCCTGGGAAACCAGTCCCCAACCAACACCCTGGGGAACCAGTTACCCAACACCCTGGGGAACCAGTCCCCACCCAACACCCTGGGGAACCAGTCACCACCCTGGGGAACCAGCAAGCTGCCCCAGTACCTGGCAGCCAGTGTGTCGGGGTCGGGGATGTACTGGAAGGGGTCGTTGGCATCGTCTGCACCGCTGAGCACAGCCTCCTCTTCCTCTGCCTCTGCCGCCTGCAAACACAAAACAGTGCACGTGTTAGACACACACAGAACACGGCACACATGTAACACAGTACACATCACACACACAATACAGCACAAATGTAACATGGTATACACACTCCACATATATAACATCACGTAACAGTACACACCCTGAACAATCACACACCTCACACATATAACACAGTACACATCAAAATGTACAGATTCATGTAAAACTGTCTGTTGACATGCATCCTCAGAAAACACAACAGACAGTCCATGAAAGATAAAAAGGCAGAACTGCTGAAGGAAAGAGGAAAGAGAATCTAAAGTTTAAGAAATACAAAGTTCACTATACAGCGTTCTGACATCCCACTTCACTATACAGCTTTCCAATGTCCCACTTCATTATACAGCTTTCTAATGTCCCACTTCATTATACAGCTTTCCAATGTCCCACTTCACTAGACAGCGTTTGAATGTCCCACTTCATTATACAGCATTCTAATGTCCCACTTCATTATACAGCATTCTAATGTCCCACTTCATTATACAGCATTCTAATGTCCCACTTCATTATACAGCATTCTAATGTCCCACTTCATTATACAGTATTCTAATGTCCCACTTCATTATACAGTATTCTAATGTCCCACTTCATTATACAGTGTTCAATTGCTGCTAGTGTCCCACTTCACTATACAGCATTCTAATGTCCCACTTCACTATAGAGTGTTCCAATGTCCCATTTCACTATACAGTGTTCTAATGTCCAACTTCACTATAACAATAATAATGTACATTTATCATGTGCACATCAATGTCCTGAGTGCTCATATGACACATATTAATTATGATACAGCATTCTAATGTCCCACTTCACTATACAGCATTCTAATGTCCCACTTCACCATACAGCATTCTAATGTCCTACTTCACTATACAGCATTCTAATGTCCCACTTCACCATACAGCATTCTAATGTATTCTAATGTCTTACCTCACTATACAGTGTTCTAACATCCCACTTCACTATGCAGCATTCTATTACTTCTAATATCCCACTTCACTATACAGCATTCTAATGTCCCACTTCATTATACAGCGTTAATGTCCCACTTCAGTCAGCTTCAGTCTCTTCCCAACCCTCTTCCTCCACAAAATGACATGCAGTGAAGACAACTAACCAAACGCTGAAAAAAAACCTGAAAAAAATAATGTAATAAATTGTGCATGTAACACAGTAACCACCATGCACCAAACACATCACATGTAACATGACTAAACTATAGCACATGACATCATATCAAATCACTCATCTCACATGTAGCATAGCAGACGCATAATACAGCACACACACAGATGACACAGTACACATAAAACTACACAGGTGTCAAAACATGAAAATGGCCAGTTGTGCAGACGCATAATACAGCACACACACAGATGACACAGTACACATAAAACTACACAGGTGTCAAAACATGAAAATGTCCAGTTGTGCAGCACAGCTGTCCTCCTCCACGTTTAAAACTCTGTGCCCTTAGTGCGAGCAACAAATGAACCAGAACAGTGACAGGATTACCTGGGAAAAAGCAACAGCACAAGCAAACATGTACAAATAAGCAAGTACACACACACAAACAACAACACTGCTTTGTGGTACCTGTATGGGGGGAGGGGGGATATTTAACAAAAACATTTTTTAGATATGAGGTTTTCATTTTCATTTTAGAAAAAACAGAAAGACAACAAAAAGACCAATTCCCTTTCCAGTCACATCTGTCTCAGTGTTTACCTCAGCCACCCCCCCCCCACCCCCCCAACACATACACATGAATGGACACACACATATACGCACACATGCCATAATTAAATCAGAAAATAAAACACTGACTCTTCTCTGCCGGGCTTTCTCCGCTCTCTTCTGCTCTTTCTTCTTCAGCCTCTCCTCCTGCACAGCAAGCAAACACAAACATGTAAACGGCACACTGAACCGACTGACAGTAACTATTTCACACAGCTCACAAATGGATCCCCTGAAGGGAAACAACTACCGGTCAGCTATGCAAGCACAAAGCCTCACCATGTCTGGTACAAGTGGTACATAAATAATAAAAACAATAAATTTAAACAGGAAGATAAAAAAATCTACCCAAACACATTCTCAAAGTGCACTTGCTTCCTTTCATAGTTTAGTGACTTAGTTTTCAGAAGTCTTGCAGTACATTTGGGGGACAAAAGATTTGTACTTCTGGTGAAATCAACACTTAATGGACTGAAAAGAGCTAAAGCAACATGTAAAGGACGTGGTGAAACCAACACATAAAGGATGCAGGACTGTTCTACCGGCTGTGCCATCAAGCAACTTGCGGCATCAGAATGTCATCTACAGCTTTCTTTCAGCCACTTACATCATGTCGACCATCTCAGTTCACTTAAATTTAATTCAGTCATTTTATTATCTTCTTATCAACAAAAAAGAATGTGGCTTACTTCTCCAGCTGACACATGCCACCACCTTTCATGAATTGATGTACAGGCTCAAACAGCTCAGCATTCTGTCTCAATTTGCCATGACTTGTGTACTTTAATCTTTTGTGCATGCACATGTCCATCACAAACCTGTCTAGCAGACCTAAGGAAGGGAACTCACTCTGTGTTTTTGCTTGACTCTCTCCCTTTCCAAGGCTTTGTCCACTTTGTCCTCCATTCGAAGGCGCTTGGCAGCTGAAGCAACGTTGATGCCCCCGTCATCGTCGTCCCCTTCATCATCACCTGTCTGGCGACGCTTGTGAGCACTGTATATGACCTGAACCACAACTCACAACCATCAGCAAAATCATCACTGGTGTCATCATCAATGTGGCGTTATTACCATCAGCCTGAACCACCTTCATCCGACAGTTTTCTGTCAGCGCAGCTTGTTGTCTAAGTCCTTCCCTTGCTCGTAAAAAAGAGTATCAGTTCACCATGTTCCAGCTGGTGAAATCTTCACCCATACAGTACTTTGCCTGCATTAATGTGCAGCAGTTCTAGTGTCCCACAATGAAACAGTAAAGAGCATTAAATGTCAAACCTAGCCCAGTGCAAGCGAGGGTGGTAAAAAAACATTGGCAGCTTTAACGGCTCCCTGAAAAGCGGCAGCACTTGCAATGGCTGCAACAGCGGAAGGTCAGGACTGGGTCTCGGCCACAGACTACAACACAGGGGAGATCACTCACTCACTACTGTCCAAATGTCTGCCTAACAACCACATGGGATGACTGACTGCAAGCGGAATTACCTCATCACAATTACCTATTACTGAACAATAACATACACAATATTTATCAATAACACTGCCAGTTGTTGTACCTGTCATACGCCACCACCACCCCCCCCCCCACCCCAATTCCATTCATGTCATACCCCCAACACCTTACCCTGTTCATGTCATAACCCCCCCATCCCCTATTCCATTCATGTCATACCCCCCAACAACTTATCCTATTCATGTTATAACCCCCAATGCACTATTCCATTCATGTCATATCCCCAATGCCCTGTCCCATTTATGTCATACCCCCAATGCCCTGTCTCATTCATGTCATACCCCCAATGCCCTGTCTCATTCATGTCATACCCCTAATGCCCTGTCCCATTCATGCCATACCCCCCAATGCCCTAAACCATTCATGCCATACCCCAATGCCCTAACCCATTCATGTTATACACCCCACCCCACCCCCCATGTACTATCCCATTTATGCCATACCCCAATGCCCTAACCCATTTATGCCATACCCCCAATGCCCTAACCCATTCATGTTATACCCCCCAAATGCCCTAACCCATTCATGTTATACCCCCCAATGCCCTACCCCATACCACCAATGCCCTATCCCATACCACCAATGCCCTCTGCCATTCATGCAGTGCCCTATGGCAATGCTATATCCCCTGGTCTTACGTTGCCGTCATCATCAAAGGTGAGACGTGTGTTGGCCATGATGCCCTTCTTCAGCATGCGTTTGACCAGCGCCGCCCTGGTGCTGCGCTTCTTGCTCTGCCGCACCTCTGCCACCGCCATCTCTTCTTCCGCCCCCTGCACAGCACACACAGCTATCAGGTCAACCTCACAGGGCTACCACTGCACCCTCCACCTGCCCCTCTGCACAGCACACACAGGTATCGGTTCAACCTCACAGGGCTGCCACTGTACCCTCCACCTGCCCCCCTGCACAGCACACACAGGTATCAGTTCAACCTCACAGGGCTAGCACTGTACCCTCCACCTGCCCCCCTGCACAGCACACACAGGTATCAGTTCAACCTCACAGGGCTAGCACTGTACCCTCCACCTGCCCCCCTGCACAGCAAACACAGGTATCAGTTCAACCTCACAGGGCTAGCACTGTACCCTCCACCTGCCCCCCTGCACAGCACACACAGGTATCAGTTCAACCTACCACTGTACCCTCCACCTGCCCCCCTGCACAGCAAACACAGGTATCAGTTCAGCCTCACAGGGCTAGTACATGACCAAATCAATGGAATTCTCTCTCCTCTGACCTCTGCTACATTCGGTCCTCTCATGCCTTCAAACCTGCATTGAAGACTGCAAGCATGCCAACCATGTACCACCATGACATCTGCTCAACAACCACAGCAAAGGACAAATTAACGCTCTCACGACTATTGTCCCAAGCATTCTTCCTAGTCATGTAAGCATCACCTTGACAGTGAATTGTTCTTTAGAATATAATAATACACAACTCAGTAAACATTACTTGTAACTGTAAGAAAAACAATATCCTGGAAAAGGATCGGATGTGACAGCATTACACAATTTGTTTTTTACGTAAATGTTAGACACACATCTAGACTGACACTCTCCCTTTGGGTTTCTATCTCTTTTATACACATGCACGCATAAATGCAAGCACACACACACACAAATAGCCGTACCTCTACGTTTTCATGCGCCTTCAAGGGCTTCAACGTCCTCTTCACCGTGAGCAAGTTATCAGCATCCTCATCGCTGTCCACACCAAAGTCTGGCTTCTCCTTCAAACTGTTCACACCCTTTTTCTTCTCTGTTTTTTCACTGTGTGTACTGCTGTCATCATCAGCATCATCATCACTGTCATCACTACCAGTCCTGTCATCATCATCATCACTGTCATCACTACCAGTCCTGTCATCATCACCAGCTGTGGCATCAGTGTCATGCTTCTTCCTCAAACATTTCACCGCTTCCTTCTCCCCACTCTCACCGCCTTCATTGCTGCTGTCATCTTCACTGTCATCATCACTGCTGCTATCACTGTCATCACTATCACCACTGTCAGAGCTAGTCTCATCACTGCTGCCATCAGACGATTCATCATCTTCATCATCATCGCTGTCTCCATCCTCGTCACTGTGGTCGCCTGCCTCTGCTGCCTGGCTCTGGACGTTGCGGAGAGTCTTCAATGACTTCTGCTCCTTGGCCTTCTGTTGCCGCAGCAAGAAGCGAAGCTTCGGGGGTTTGAACAGTCCCAGAGACCTGTCAAAGTTGAGCAGTCAACACAGGTCAGTATGGCAGACCCAGACACTTGTCAACACCAGTCAGTATGGCAGACCCAGACACCTGTCATCACAGGTCAGTACGGCAGACCCAGACACCTGTCAACACAGGTCAGTGCAGCAGACCCAGACACCTGTCAACACCAGTCAGTACAGCAGACCCAGACTCCTGTGAACACCAGTCAGTACGGCAGACCCAGACGCCTGTCAACACCAGTCAGTACGGCAGACCCAGACACCTGTCAACTCCAGTCAGTACGGCAGACCCAGACACCTGTCAACACCAGTCAGTATGGCAGACCCAGACACCTGTCAAAAATGAGCAGTCAACACCGGTCAGTATGACAGACACACGCTTGCCAGTTTCACACAGTGAAGAAGCTGAAGAGAGGGCAGGGCCGGGTGCTGACATGAGCTTAGCCAGGTGCAAAGTACACACGGCCCTAGCCAGATGCAAAGCAGACACACGGCCCTAGCCCTAACAATGCGGAGAAATTACACATCCGCACGCAAAATCATCCAAACAGGGATGAGAAATGTGTGTATTGACTTGTTTCAGTAACACACCAGGCACGAACAGCTGTTTGCTCAACTTCGTGCTTATTTTCCCCATTTTTTTTATCTCAGAATATTTGAAAAATCTGAATTTGAGGTTTCACAGCTTTAAAACCATTGTACACAAATTACTGTCACTGATTATTTGCTGCTGTCAAACTTGAAGCTAAAAAGCATTGATTTTTTTCATGTGGCCAATAATGCAGTCAGTGTACATGAATAAACAACAAGACTCTGTGGCACCACTAGTTCAAAGTTCCCAAATGCTGGATACCACATTAACTCCATCATCTTCAGGACCAAGGACTGGCTGAAGGCAAAGAACAGGGTGAACTCACTTTGCAAACTGTTCCAGGTCCAACTTGCTGACGTCAAACACTTTCTTGTTCTTCATCATAGATATACTGTACACATAGTTCCTGTAGGCCTGAAAACACACACATAATTATATATGTGTCATAATCACTATGATCATCATCAGTGTTATTGTATCTGAAACAGGTATGAAAATGAAACATGACAGAAACATAGTCATGTAGTGTCTATGACTTTGTTCAAACAGAATCTGGAGGAAAAAAGGGCCACCATTAAGGTTATTAAAGAGGCAGGAAAAGTGTTTGACTTCTCTTTTGACTACCCCAAAGTTCCGAAAAGCATCACATTGTCCATGTATTCAGCAACCACACAAAGTTACATAAAGCATTATATTATGCTCATCATTCAGCAAACACACAAAGTTACATAAAGTGTTACACTCATCACATTGTCCATGTATTCAGCAATCACACAAAGTTACATAAAGTGTTACACTCATCACATTGTCCATGTATTCAGCAATCACACAAAGTTACATAAAATGTTACACTCATCACATTGTCCATGTATTCAGTAATCATACAGACAGTTTAAATGAGGCTGGATAAGAGGTTGTTCAGGTCTGCAATTTTCAGTTTCATTTTTCTGACATTGCTAACAACTTTAACCTGATCAAGGTGCTGTGTAAAGTCTACAGCTCCATGGGGGATATTAATCTGCAGCAGTTAAAAGGTCTTCATTATATTAATCTGCAGCAGTTAAAAGGTCTTAATGATATTAATCTGCAGCAGTTAAAAGGTCTTCATTATATTAATCTGCAGCAGTTAAAAGGTCTTCATTATATTAATCTGCAGCAGTTAAAAGGTCTTAATTATATTAATCTGCAGCAGTTAAAAGGTCTTAATTATATTAATCTGCAGCAGTTAAAAGGTCTTCATTATATTAATCCGCAGCAGCTAAAAGGTCTTAATTAAACAACCTTGGTAAAAAATAAAAATAAAATGGTTAAGCCTGAAAATACATCCCTTATCTCTTTCCATTGCATGTCAAAACAAAAAAAGCAGTTGTTCATAACTTCATACCATGAAAATCATGTAAGTCTAAACCTGACAGGACAAGAACATCATATAGAACACACCCTGCATTTTCATCCTTGCAACACCCATAACCTTGACAGAGACCAAAGTACAGCTGGTTTAAAAGTGTAAAGCTTAATGGAGATGACCTTACCCATACCTAATAAGCTCTATGTTGTCTCAGCAGACAGCAAGCCCAACAATTCATTCTGAGATAACTGTCAAGAAAAGTTTAAAAGATCTTGTTCACACATCTAAAAGAACACACACACACACACACACACAGGGACACAGTACATCACACACACACACACACACACACACACACACACAATCTCTGTTACAATTTTTACCATGGTTGGCCAGAGGAAAAAATCACCATATAATATAGAGCCAAATGATTTCCCCCCAAGAGCATCTGAAAACAAAACAAAGGGAAGAACTCACCCTCTCCGCCATGTCTTTGAGTTCCTGGTTTTCCGCACAAGCTGCAGCGACACTTCCTGTGATGTCACGCAGAAGTTTGTTGTTCACCCTGAAAAAGTCATGAGCAGGAGCACAGTCAGTCAGTCAGTCAGTCAGTCAGTCAGTCAGTCAGTCAGTCAGTCTTCTCCACAGCAAGGAGCACATTCAGTCAGTCTTCTCCACAGCAAGGAGCACAGTCAGTCAGTCTTCTCCACAGCAAGGAGCACAGTCAGTCAGTCTTCTCCACAGCAAGGAGGACAGTCAGTCAGTCTTCTCCACAGCAAGGAGCACAGTCAGTCAGTCTTCTCCACAGCAAGGAGGACAGTCAGTCAGTCTTCTCCACAGCAAGGAGAAGGAGGAAGAAAGAGAAAGAGGAAAGCAAGATGATTTCAAGAGTAGGCATACTGTGTAAAAGATAAAATAGAAAAGGTTTAGAAAGAATTAACAGACGCAGTCTGGTGGCTGATGCCACAGTCTGGAGGCAGTGGTGGCTTTGCCCTCACGCGTGAGCATTGTGAAAGGTTTGATAAATCATTCTCCTCTGCCGTTGATCTGTTGTTCTGTTGTTTAAAGTGCAGAGCAGCTCATGCCCACACCAGCTCCACTCTTCTGGCCATGGATCAGGCCAATGGCTCAGACAGCTGAAGGACTTGATGCGGACAAACGCAGGGCTCTCTGACAAGACAGCACAGGGCCTCATTTCCCTGGTGAGTTCCCCCACAATACCTGGACAGCTTCTGGACAGCCCACTCTCACTTTGTTGGGCAAGGGGTGTGTTTATCATGCTGGAGTCAGCCCGCTCTCACTTTGTTGGGCAAGGGGTGCGTTTACCACACTGGAGTCAGCCCACTCTCGCTTTGTTGGGCAAGGGGTGCGTTTACCACGCTGGAGTCAGCCCACTCTCACTTTGTTGGGCAAGGGGTGCGTTTACCACACTGGAGTCAGCCCACTCTCGCTTTGTTGGGCAAGGGGTGCGTTTACCACACTGGAGTCAGCCCACTCTCACTTTGTTGGGCAAGGGGTGCGTTTACCATGCTGGAGTCAGCCCACTCTCACTTTGTTGGGCAAGGGGTGCGTTTACCACGCTGGAGTCAGCCCACTCTCGCTTTGTTGGGCAAGGGGTGCGTTTACCACAATGGAGTCAGCCCACTCTCGCTTTGTTGGGCAAGGGGTGCGTTTACCACGCTGGAGTCAGCCCACTCTCACTTTGTTGGGCAAGGGGTGCGTTTACCATGCTGGAGTCAGCCCACTCTCACTTTGTTGGGCAAGGGGTGTGTTTAGCAAGCTGGAGTCAGCACACTGACTTTTTTGGGGCAAGGGGTGTGTTTAGCATGCTGCAGTTATCCCACTCTCACTTTGCAGGCAAGGGGTGTACACCTGTTTAGCTGTAACCTGCCACCTGCACTTTTGGCGCAATGAGCAGGGTTCTTTACATGCTACAGCAGTAAGACAGAGGGGGAACATTCACTGAAATAAGAGTCAGCGCAGAAAGTTTGCTCCGAAGAAGACATTTCTCCTGCCACTCCTGCTGATGATTGATGGAACCTACAACCTTCTGATGACTAGCAGGACGTTCTACCACCAAGCCTTATCCCTGCAGTCATAAGGAACCGCAGGACTGTGCGTGGGGCCAGGAACACAGAAGGAATGAAATAAGAGAGGGACTGGCTGAGGCAGAAGCAAAGAGCGGCACAGAGAGCAGACAGACAGCTGTTGGCAGTGACACGAAAATGGAAGAGAGCACAGAGAGAGAGGGAGGAGAAAAGGCGTACAGCGATTAACACACACCTAATTTTTTTGATGGGAATTTTCTTCTCCTGCAGTTGCTGCACCATGTGCTCCTCCTCCGATGGCAGCAGGACGAGCAGCGCCTGACCATTCCGCTCAAACCTGGACACAGAGAGAAACACAGGACAGTCAGAACAGCCCAGCAGCTGCCATTTCACTCCGTCAGAAAGACAGCACTGTCATCACATCCTAGAATCTAGCCACCCAGCTCACTTCTGCTTACACACATACCTCCACACATACCTCCACACATACCTCCACACAAATACACCCAGCTCACTTCTGCTTACACACATACCTCCACACAAATACACCCAGCTCACTTCTGCTTACACACAAATACACCCAGCTCACTTCTGCTTACACACAAATACACCCAGCTCACTTCTGCTTACACACATACCTCCACACAAATACACCCAGCTCACTTCTGCTTACACACAAATACACCCAGCTCACTTCTGCTCACACACAAGCACACATACCTCCACACAAATACACCCAGCTCACTTCTGCTCACACACAAGCACACATACCTCCACACAAATACACCCAGCTCACTTCTGCTCACACACAAGCACACATACCTCCACACAAATACACCCAGCTCACTTCTGCTCACACACAAGCACACATACCTCCACACAAATACACCCAGCTCACTTCTGCTCACACACAAGCACACATACCTCCACACAAATACACCCAGCTCACTTCTGCTCACACACAAGCACACATACCTCCACACAAATACACCCAGCTCACTTCTGCTCACACACAAGCACACATACCTCCACACAAATACACCCAGCTCACTTCTGCTCACACATACCTCCACACAAATACACCCAGCTCACTTCTGCTCACACACAAGCACACATACCTCCACACAAATACACCCAGCTCACTTCTGCTTACACACAAGCACACATACCTCCACACAAATACACCCAGCTCACTTCTGCTCACACACACCTCCACACAAATGCACCAAGCTCACTTCTGCTCACACACAAGCACACACACCTCCACACAAATATACCTATACATGCACATACCCTCACACAAACACACACACACACACATGTACACTCAAACACATGGCACACTGTGTTGTGGAGGGTAGTGGCACTAACCGAGCAGTGCGCCCCGCGCGGTGAATGTATGTGGCTGCGTCCATGGGGCAGTCAAGTTGTACCACCCAATTCACACCTGGAAAATCTGCACACACCCACAAAGACGCACATAATCACACACAAACAAATGAACTGCAACACTTGTACTAAGTTGTTAATCGCTTTTATATAGCGCTAATCTCCATTCATGAGCAGACTCACTGTGCTTGCATGTGATTCTGCATGAGTGACTAACTTTTTATAGGGTGTTTTTGAATGTCCACCGTAGTGGTTTTCTTAACGGTGCTGTCATGGCTGGTGCCACATGAACTGCTGCCATCTTGGAGCGTTCTGTGTACACCACACAACCATGCACCATGCCAGTTCATGCAAAGCCACATACGTAAGGTGTATGCATGTTTAGCTGTAACCTGCCACCTGCGCTTCTGGCAGAATGACTGGGATCTTTTACGTGCTACTGCGGTAACACTGACGGTGGAACAGATACCGAAATAAGAGTCAGGACAGGAAGCTGACCCTGGAGAAGAAAGTCTTACTAAGTCTTACAAACTGTTTTCTGAATGGAGACATACATGGTCAGTGCAGACTTGGTCACTTGTCTCACCCTACCCTTGCTGTGCAATCTCACTGTCAGTGCAGACTTGGTCACTTGTCTCACCCTACCCTTGCTGTGCAATCTCACTGTCAGTGCAGACTTGGTCACTTGTCTCACCCTACCCTTGCTGTGCAATCTCACTGTCAGTGCAGACTTGGTCACTTGTCTCACCCTACCCTTGCTGTGCAATCTCACTGTCAGTGCAGACTTGGTCACTTGTCTCACCCTACCCTTGCTGTGCAATCTCACTGTCAGTGCAGACTTGGTCACTTGTCTCACCCTACCCTTGCTGTGCAATCTCACTGTCAGTGCAGACTTGGTCACTTGTCTCACCCTACCCTTGCTGTGCAATCTCACTGTCAGTGCAGACTTGGTCACTTGTCTCACCCTACCCTTGCTGTGCAATCTCACTGTCAGTGCAGACTTGGTCTCACCCTACCCTTGCTGTGCAATCTCACTGTCAGTGCAGAATTGGTCTCACCCTACCCTTGCTGTGCAATCTCACTGTCAGTGCAGACTTGGTCACTTGTCTCACCCTACCCTTGCTGTGCAATCTCACTGTCAGTGCAGACTTGGTCACTTGTCTCACCCTACCCTTGCTGTGCAATCTCACTGTCAGTGCAGACTTGGTCTCACCCTACCCTTGCTGTGCAATCTCACTGTCAGTGCAGACTTGGTCACTTGTCTCACCCTACCCTTGCTGTGCAATCTCATTGTCAGTGTCACTGCTTTTTCTTCAGTATGCCTGATGTAACTCACTCAACATTTGCCAGCAGGTCAGTCTCAATATTTACATTAACACAAAAATGAATGCTTCCTAAAGACACTTTTTTCACTTGAGACACAATAGCTTGTGTGTGACTGCTCAACAGCACCAGGACAACACAGTCATATACAGCACTGGCACAGACAGGGGGACAACAGAGTCCTAAATACAGCACTGGCATGGACAGAAAGGACAGCACAGTCCTAAATACAGCACTGGCATGGACAGAAAGGACAGCACAGTCCTAAATACAGCACTGGCATGGACAGAAAGGACAGCACAGTCCTAAATACAGCACTGGCATGGACAGAAAGGACAGCACAGTCCTAAATACAGCACTGGCATGGACAGAAAGGACAGCACAGTCCTAAATACAGCACTGGCATGGACAGAAAGGACAGCACAGTCCTAAATACAGCACTGGCATGGACAGAAAGGACAGCACAGTCCTAAATACAGCACTGGCATGGACAGAAAGGACAGCACAGTCCTAAATACAGCACTGGCATGGACAGAAAGGACAGCACAGTCCTAAATACAGCACTGGCATGGACAGAAAGAACAGCACAGTCCTAAATACAGCACTGGCACAGACAGACGGGACAACAGAGTCCTAAATACAGCACTGGCATGGACAGAAAGGACAGCACAGTCCTAAATACAGCACTGGCACGGACAAAAGGGACAGCACAGTCCTAAATACAGCACTGGCACAGACAGAAGTGACAGCAGTCCTAAACACAGAACTGGCACAGACAGACGGGACAACAGAGTCCTAAATACAGCACTGGCATGGACAGACGGGACAGCACTCACCCAGCCCTCTGCAGGCAATGTCTGTGGCAAACAGAATAACGTGCTGCTTTCGGCAAAAGTCCCTGTAGATGTCAATACGCCTCAGCTGATTCAACCGACCATACAGCTGCAGCACGGTCATGCCTGGTCGCTCTCGCTTCATCACCGAGTACACAAACCTCACCTGAAACACCATCAGGAAATCAACTTCATCATCAGCACCATATGAAATCATGTCATCATCACCACCATGAATCAATATCATCATCACCATCATATAACTCTGGGACCTCATTTCACACACTTCACAGACCACACATGGCTGACTTGAAGGCACATACTTCACAGATCACACATGGCTGACTTGAAGGCACATACTTCACAGATCACACATGGCTGACTTGAAGGCACATACTTTACATACCACACATGGCTGACTTGAAGGCACACGCTTCACAGACCACACATGGCTGACTTGAAGGCACACACTTCACAGATCACACATGGCTGACTTGAAGGCACACACTTCACAGATCACACATGGCTGACTCCAAGGCACACACTTCACAGATCACACATGGCTGACTCCAAGGCACACGCTTCACAGATCACACATGGCTGACTCAAAGGCACACACTTCACAGATCACACATGGCTGACTCAACGGCTTTGTGTGTATCAGATGGAAAAAGAACACTCTCTGTCTGAGGATTTGACAGAGGTGCTGTAAGCGCAGTGCTAAATCAGGTGACAGAACAGGTGAAGGCCAACTCAGCAATCAGAAGGCTCAGTGGTCCCAGGACTGCTTTCAAAAAGACAGTTTGGGTCTGCAAAACATGTGCCCTGAGGCTGAGCTGAAAAATATGAGTGCTTGTGTTCCCAGAATCTGGCTGTTGGTTTGGTTTGCTGGTTGTTTTGTTTTTGTTTTGTTGTTTTGTCTGTGTGATTTTTGTTTGTTTGTGTTGTTGTTGTTTTGGAGGGTTAACAGGTACAAAACAGAAGGAAAAATTTGGGACTGTGACCAAAATTACTACTGGCCATTCAGTGGGCTCCAACTGTGTTCTGTACCGACTGACTGGGCGTAAAACACCAACATACTTACTCAACTGTGTTACTGCCATTCCAGTGTCACTATCACTGCAACAGTATCAGCATCACTGTAAGCCATCAGTCATCCCCTCACAGAAACAGCTAGTTCATGTTTGTTTGAATCAGCAAGCAGCTTTGCCAATCTCTTACATGTGACCTGTAAGACGCAGACCTGTTCACAGTTGACGAACCTCATATGTTTACGCATTCACGCGTGTGTATTTCCGTATTAGTAATACCTTATGTAAATTGTTTTGACAGGTGCTCTACTTGAGTATCGAGTACTGTATTTAGATTAACATGTATCATGTGAGCGCTCAGGGCATTGATGAGTGCATGATAAATGTACATTATTATTATTATTATACATGTGACCAGTAAGACACAGACCTGTTTACACATGTGACCTGCATGAGGCAGACCTGTTTACACATGTGACCTGCATGAGGCAGACCTGTTTACACATGTGACCTGCATGAGGCAGACCTGTTTACACATGTGACCTGCATGAGGCAGACCTGTTTACACATGTGACCTGTATAAGGCAGACCTGTTTACACATGTGACCTGCATGAGGCAGACCTGTTTACACATGTGACCTGTATGAGGCAGACCTGTTTACACATGTGACCTGTATGAGGAGACCTGTTTACACACACAATCCATATGAGGTTCGCCAACTGATCTGTTTACATGTGACCTGAAAGAAGCTGACCTGTTTACACACAGCCTGTAAGAGGCTTACCTGCTGACCTGTTTACATGTGTGACGTGAAAGAAACTGCTGACCTGTTTACAGGTGTGACGTGAAAGAAACTGCTGACCTGTTTACAGGTGTGGAGGAAGACAAGGATCTTGTTGTTGGGGTGGTTCTTCAGGAAGGAGAAGAGGAAGGACAGCTTCTCATGCAGTTCGCACACAACGTAACTCTGCAACAACACACAACGTAACTCTGCAACAACACACAACGTAACTCTGCAACAACACACAACGTAACTCTGCAACAACACACAACGTAACTCTGCAACAACACACAGCAGGCAGGTACACCCAGTCCTTAACTGCAACCACATCATCATCATTATATAACACGATATGTTTATAACACGCTCATCACCGCCATCAGCACTCAAAGGGTACATAGTAACCTAAACTGCTAAAGACAGCATTCTCTCCACAAGTAAAGCACAGTCCTACTGATACACTGTAGATAAAAAAAACAAAAAGTATGCAATGAAGCAATGAAACTGAAACAATTCAGCAACCAATGTAATGTAACTCTGTGCTAAGAGGATGCACTTGTGACAAAAGGTGCTTTCTTAAGTGGCATCTGTTGTTAGTGTCTACTAATGTAACACAGTGTAAATGCCTGTTTTACATGATGTAACTGCATTAATGTAGCATGTTACATAACACCATGATTCAGCATTAAACCAATAATATTTTTTTACAAAATAATAACTGTTGACAATGCACCAATGAACCAATACAGCAACAAGCAATTTAACTGTCAACACGCAACGGAAGAATGCAGGACCCAGCACAACAGCGTGCCACTGCCAGCACTTGTCTCGTAAACATGCCGATACACTGGACACACAAACACCACAGGCAGACAAGTAGCCTACATTTCATTTTTCACCGTTTAACTAATGTTTAAGTGTTGGTCTATCGCTTGACAAAGGGGCTCACCCTGAAAAGTTGCATGCTGTGTGGTGTCATAAAAGTCGCATGCTGTGTGGTGTCATAAAAGTCGCATGCTGTGTGGTGTCATAAAAGTTGCATTATTTTTAACCTTTCATGTGTTCCGATTTTTTTAAAACATGTTGACTTGTGCTGCAGTGTCTGGTGGTGACCAGGCCTTGGTTATCTCCCCTGAACTCTACATGCCACAAACTGCCGGCAATGGACCCATCCACACAGCCCACGCGGTCGCCGATCTCAACCAATCAGAGATGCGAAATGCTGCTATTTTTAGCGCAAATTTTTGTCTCACACGCTGGTATCACAAAAAATGACTCAGCACACACTGACTCAGTGCGATTTTGTCGTTTCTGGTTCAATCGCTCCACAGTAAAATGGCTGTATGGGTGCCTACAGGTTAATCAACTTAGAACAATTTCCAGTTCGAATCTACGGATAAAGCTCCGACACCATTGACAAAATTTGGGATTTGTTCTTTCTTCTTCTGTCACTCTCCTTTCTTTCTCTGTATCGCCTTGTCAGATTCATGGCGTTTCAATCCCTTTTAGTTGGGACGACCCCTGCTTTCACAATAATAATAAATAGTAATAAAAGATAACTTTTAGTCCAATATATCGCTATTCTCTAATCCGATCTCACTGCGCTTTGCAACATTCTCCGACGTTTTCAACGTTAATTGAGAAAAATATCAAAGATAAGGTGTTAATAAATAAATAAATATATATATGACAACTACCAGTATGCAAGAAAAATAATGTACATGTACCGTATGAGAAGCGGCAATGTACAATAAAGAAAATAATCTCATCACATTATTACCTACCTATAATTCCACAATTTCACCCCTCCCAATCGGTTCGTTTGCGTTATCCTGCCTGTTATTTTTTCTAGTTGATCAGACTAGATACTTTGTGCTTTCCCTGGGTTAGGGTTTTGTGTTTGGGTCAGTGAGGTTCTTGGTATACACTCTGACTATTCAGTTTGTTTTTCCTCTCTTTGTGTTCCCTTTTGCTTCTTGAGTTGTTTCGTTCTTTTTCGATGTGGAGGTGATGGGAGTAACCTCGAGGTGCCTCGCTAGTCGAGACAACTTGATTTTTTTTTAAAGTATAGGGGTACTTCATGCGCGTCTATTCAGTGTCCAGTGGCTGTTGGCATCATTGTGTGGTTTGTATTGTGTGCATGGATTACGCGTTTCTAGCCTTTGTCATATTGCACGCTGTCAGTGACTGTTAGTTATCATGTATGGTTTTCGATTGGGTGGGAGTAATGGATTTTTTTTCCTCTTTCTCTTTCTCCTTCATCTTTCTTCGTCATTTTTACCATCCTTTCTATCTGGCCATTTGGTTTCAATTGTTTGCTTGCCTAATTAGGGCAGCCATTTTTCATTTAACTCTTGCATTTGTGTTGATTTGTCTTTCTTTATAATTTTGCCACAAGCTTCTTTTTTTTCTTTTTCTTTTTCTTGCCACAGGCATTTGCGTTCAGTTTCTTTCTCTGCCTGTTTAGCACTTGTTTTGGTTTTTTAGGGTGTCAGCCTACCCCTCAAGTCATTTTTAGGTAGACAGCGCGTGGTGTCAGATTTTCGGTGATTTTCTGTCTTGAATAATGTCCAACTCAAACTGGAAACTGTATGGAGCTTCATCCTTTTGCATCATCCGTAGCATCGGACTGTCATTTCCACAGTTGAGTCTACTTCTTCACTTGGTTCAAACACTTTGATATCGTCCAAAAAACACGAAAACTATCTGTCCATGCCCCTATTGTAGTTTAGGAAATCTTCTCACTGTCAGGCAGGAAAGAAATGTGACATCATCTGGACTAAAGTGACCGCAGTAAATCGGTCACTTTCCTAGTGGAAGCCCTTCGGTAAACATGGTGATTAACTTCCACAAAAACCGTAAGGCATAGGGACGGGGAGAAGGGAGAAGGGGTATGGAGGTGGGGGAAGAAGGAGAGTATATACCTATCGCTACACTGTCACCACCAGAATGACTCCTGCATTAAGATGAGAGCAGCGATGAGAGCCATTTTAATGTTTCATTAATTGTGAGGGATAAAGTCACAACAAGACTGTGTCCACAAACCACAACCTTTTTGAAGAAAAAGGAGAGTCAAAGCGGAATCGAGCCGAGGCCCTTCTGCTTTAAACCAGCTCACAAGCCCTCTTGCCGGCCGCCGCTTGTGATACCTCCCGATAAAAGCGGAAAAGGGGCGGGGCTGTGGATGGGTCCATGTCCATTACTGTCCTGCCCTGCCTGGCTCCAGCCCCATTCTGAGGTGACAATGGCAGTGGACAGTCATTAAGATCCAGTTATTAAGGGACTGTCCCAGGCCTCCCTGTACAAGGCCTGAGTCACTGACTGTGGGCCACATGCAGCACAATCTTTCAGCAGCAGAGACACGGTGACACAGCACAGCATTAAGCCACAAGCACTCCAAGGGTTCAACCGAAAGCCGTGTACTGCTCCAGGCTAAAAAGGGTGCTGTACATCAACACACACACACACACACACACACACACACACACACACACACACACACACACACACACACACACACACACCACATTCCCTTCCCCCAGGCCCTCCCTTCACAGCACTAAGCAAGAAACAGGAGGAGTCAATGTGAGGATGTGTACCTGCTCCAGGCCGGAGGGGGTGCTGTACTGGGCATGCTCGTGCACGGACACGTAGGCCGGATCCTTCAGACTCAACCTCGCCAGGGCCTTGACTGACCTAAACACACACACACACACACACACACACACACACACACACACACACACACACACACACACACACACACACACATCCAACAGAACAGGTCAACAAATCACTTATTCACTTGACCTTGAGAAAAGCTAAGGTCACTGAAACACAAATCGGTAAAAATAACATCAGTTCAACAAGCGTGATCAATGAAAGATTTTCAGTCAATGCTGTCTTAGAAATGACGAAGGGTGTGATGGGAGGAGGGGGCAAAATATCCTATTGCAATCAACTATTGGTCAGTGACACTGACCACAAAAAGATGTGACCACACAAAGATGTGATACGGGGAGGGGGCTAAATATCCAGTCGCTATCAGCTATTGGTCAGTGACACTGACCACACAAAGATGTGATAGGGAGAGGGGGCTAAATATCCTGTCACTATCAGCTATCAGTCAGTGACACTGACCACACAAAGTTGTGATGGGGAGAGGGGGCTAAATATCCTGTCGCTATCAACTATCGGTCAGTGACATTGACCACACAAAGATGTGACCACACAAAGACGTGATAGGGAGGGAGCTAAATATCCTGTCACTATCAACTATCAGTCAGTGACACTGACCACACAAAGATGTGACCACACAAAGATGTGATAGGGAAGGGGGCTAAATATCCTGTTGCTGTGGACTATCAGTCAGTGACACTGACCACACAAAGATGTGACCACACAAAGATGTGATAGGGGAGGGGGCTAAATATCCTGTTGCTGTGGACTATCAGTCAGTGACACTGACCACACAAAGATGTGATAGGGGAGGGGGCTAAATATCCTGTTGCTGTGGACTATCAGTCAGTGACACTGACCACACAAAGATGTGACCACACAAAGATGTGATAGGGGAGGGGGCTAAATATCCTGTTGCTGTGGACTATCAGTCAGTGACACTGACCACACAAAGCTGGGCTGCTGCATGCAGTAAGACAGACGGCAGCAGGGCTTGCTTTGTTCGAGTGACACTGATACACATAAGAAGACAAAAGTATGGTCAGCAGGATTTTCTGTCTGAGGGACAGAGTGAGTATGGTCAGCAGGATTTTCTGTCTGAGGGACAGAGTGACACTGATAATGACAGAGATATGCACGTAAGAAGACAAAAGTATGGTCAGCAGGATTTTCTGTCTGAGGGACAGAGTGACACTGATAATGACAGAGATATGCACGTAAGAAGACAAAAGTATGGTCAGCAGAATTAGCTTTGGGTGGCAGATCGGAGAGAGTTACACTGACAGTGACAAACAGATATGCAGGTAAGAAGACAAAAGTAGTATCAGCAGAATTAGCTTTGGGTGGCAGATCGGAGAGAGTTACACTGACAGTGACAAACAGATATGCAGGTAAGAAGACAAAAGTAGTATCAGCAGAATTAGCTTTGGGTGGCAGATCGGAGAGAGTTACACTGACAGTGACAAACAGATATGCAGGTAAGAAGACAAAAGTAGTATCAGCAGAATTAGCTTTGGGTGGCAGATCGGAGAGAGTTACACTGACAGTGACAAACAGATATGCAGGTAAGAAGATGAGAGATTTGTCAGCAGGACCTTTCATCTGGGTGGCAGAGTGCCACTGACAGTGGCACAGACTAGGACATGCACACAAAGACTTACTTTGTGTGGGTGGCAGAGATAGTGACACAGACTGGGACACGCAAACAGAGACTTCCTTTGTGTGGGTGGCAGAGATCGTGACACAGACTGGGACATGCACACAAAAACTTACTTTGTGTGGGTGGCAGAGATTGTGACACAGACTGGGACATGCACACAAAAACTTACTTTGTGTGGGTGGCAGAGATCGTGACACAGACTGGGACATGCACACAAAAACTTACTTTGTGTGGGTGGTAGAGATAGTGACACAGACTGGGACACGCAAACAGAGACTTCCTTTGTGTGGGTGGCAGAGATAGTGACACTGACACAGACTGGGACATGCAGACAAAGACTTACTTTGTCTGGGTGGCAGAGATAGTGACACAGACTGGGACATGCAGACAAAGACTTACTTTGTCTGGGTGGCAGAGAACAAGAGGGTTTGTCGCTCCACAGGCAAGTGCCCGATGATGCTGTCCATGTCCCTGGCAAACTTGGAGTCCATGATTCTGTCCGCTTCATCCAACACTGCAATGAAACAAGCAAATTAAGCAAGGGTGTGTTTGACAGTGGCTGAACGGTCTCATGACACAATAAAATAAAATAAAGAGGTGCTACTTTAATTTGAAACTTTTCACTTCTGTTCTAATGCTCCTGGTACCTCACATACCACCACCAGCCCACCCCAACCCAGTCCTTTTACACCCACAAAGATTCAAAGTCGGTGCTTCCAAAGTCTACCACCAGCACCCTTCTAAATTTGTCACAGTGGAAAAGAAAAGAAAACAGCACCTCATGCACACATACATGCACACACACACACACACAAACACACACACACACACACACACACACACACACACACATACGCATACACACATACACACACACATGAGCATACACCAGACCTCCCCCTGATACCAAAGTAAATGCAAGTCTTCTTCAAGAAACAGGTTTGTTACTGGGGCTGTCAATGTTCATAGCTTTGCCATAACTCATAAGCTCACAGTGCTAAAAACTAATCTCTAACTAAATCAAACAGATCTGGTCGTCACATTGGTGATTAGTTAGTAACTGGATTTTAACCAGTAGGTCTAGTCTACAGCAGTACCCAGTATCTGACATCTCATCTTAGCTGAAGTGGCACCAGTAGGTCTAGTCTACAGCAGTACCCAGTATCTGACATCACACCTTAGGTGAAGTGGCGCAAGTAGGCCTAGTCTACAGCAGTACCCAGTATCTGACATCACACCTTAGGTGAAGTGGCGCAAGTAGGCCTAGTCTACAGCAGTACCCAGTATCTGACATCACACCTTAGGTGAAGTGGCGCAAGTAGGCCTAGTCTACAGCAGTACCCAGTATCTGACATCCCATCTTAGCTGAAGTGGCACCAGTAGGTCTAGCCTACAGCAGTACCCAGTATCTGGAGCTCATCAGCGTTGAACTGGCGCGTCTGGTCCAGGTGGTGCAAGAGACGACCAGGTGTGCAGATCACAATGTTGGTGTTACGCATCAGGTTCTCCTCTCGCCACATGTGCTGCACACAAAAGCAACCAGCAAGCCTGTCACGCTTTGCTCCACTGGGATGAAGCTGCTCACCACTTGTGCTACACACAAAAGCAACCAGCAAGCCTGTCACGCTTTGCTCCACTGGGATGAAGCTGCTCACCACTTGTGCTACACACAAAAGCAACCAGCAAACCTGTCACGCTTTGCTACACTGGGATGAAGCTGCTCACCACTTGTGCTACACACAAAAGCAACCAGCAAACCTGTCACACTTTGCTACAGTGAGATAAGTTGCCATTTACTAGGTATTTAACAATAACAGGGGTCATTTTTATAGCACAGTATCTCACTGACATGGGCAAGAATACTGTTACACAAAAGCAACAAAGATGCACACATAAAGCATACAAAAATAGTATCCCTTCTAAGCATATTGTATCCCTCATACACTACACCCACTGGCACACATGGGTGGGTGGGGGGGGGGGGGGGGGGGAGTGAAGGAAAAGAAGACAGAATTTGAAACCAACCAGTCATCACAGTACTGTTTGTAGAGGTGAGTGTTTAACACAGTTTTGAAGGCGTGGGTTGAGGGGGGAGGGTGAAGGAAAAGAAGACAGAATTTGAAACCAACCAGTCATCACAGTACTGTTTGTAGAGGTGAGTGTTTAACACAGTTTTGAAGGCGTGGGTTGAGGGGGGAGGGTGAAGGAAAAAAAGACAGAATTTGAAACCAACCAGTCATCACAGTACTGTTTGTAGAGGTGAGTGTTTAACACAGTTTTGAAGGCGTGGGTTGAGGGGGGAGGGTGAAGGAAAAGAAGACAGAATTTGAAACCAACCAGTCATCACAGTACTGTTTGTAGAGGTGAGTGTTTAACACAGTTTTGAAGGCGTGGGTTGAGGGGGGAGGGTGAAGGAAAAGAAGACAGAATTTGAAACCAACCAGTCATCACAGTACTGTTTGTAGAGGTGAGTGTTTAACACAGTTTTGAAGGCGTGGGTTGAGGGGGGAGGGTGAAGGAAAAGAAGACAGAATTTGAAACCAACCAGTCATCACAGTACTGTTTGTAGAGGTGAGTGTTTAACACAGTTTTGAAGGCGTGACTGTGCAGCTGTCAGAAGGGAGATAATTCCATTGCTTGGGAGCAGTTACAGTGTTGGCCAAAGGTTTTAGTTAGCAATGGGGGTGTACCTGTGTGTCTGCAGAAGATCTGTATAGCTATTCGTCTCTATGCTGTTTGATCTGTGTACATCTCCCTCAGAGTTAGCCGGCAGTTCTCTTTCCTCGTTGTTTTTATCTGTTGTTTTGAAGTAGATACATTAAGTTGTTTACTTCAACTTCAGTAAAACATAGACACTACTAATAATATCACATTTTGTGTTTTGCAACACTGAGCTTATTCAGGTTATTGCCTTTAATCTTTTTAAATGATAAAGTGCGCTGATGTAGGGATAACAACAAAAACAGACCAACCTTGCCGCCAATGATAAGGTTGGCAGAGAAGTCGTGATGACCTCGGATCTTGTTGAGCACTTCAAAAATCTGGAAGGCCAGTTCCCTGGTTGGCGTGATGATCAAGGCCGCCATGCCAAACGTGGCTGACATCTTGCTCTTGTACAACACCTCCAGAACCTGAAAGTACAGCCACAGATCAACATCTGCCACTGCCACGCCAAGTGTCGGCAATGTTTTCTTCTTCCAAATCTTTCATTAGCAGTAGCCACACTGACAATCAGCATTCTGATTATTCTGCCACTGCATGCCTTATCTGTGTCTCCATCAGTCCATGTCACCTGCCATCAGGCCTTTTCTTATTGAAAGATGGACTTGGGATCTTTAAGTTTAATCTGATATGAGAGCAACGGTCTTACTCTTACTAGTCTTAGTGCATGTTAAGCATGCAAAGATGAGCTAGGCATTGATGAGGCAGCATAAGTGTTGACTCAGAGGAGCTGGAAAACCAGCCTTTCACCCTGCTCAAAGTCAAACCCATGGTCGCTGCTTTCACTGGCTCACCAGTACAGCACGCTAAACCACTGAGCTACATGCCTTCTAGAACACCACCAGAATTCAACACGTGACTCACGCGAAGTCACAGTGGGTTTGCCTTTAGAAGCTCTAGTCACAGTGGGTTTGCCTTTAGAAGTTCTAGTCACAGTGGGTTTGCCTTTAAAAGTTCTAGTCACAGTGGGTTTGCCTTTAAAAGTTCTAGTCACAGTGGGTTTGCCTTCAGAAGTTCTACATGTATGTGAGCTTCCCTGAGATGAACAAAGACTGCTACTGAGCTAGGTTACAACCACAAGCTACCAAAACTGAAAATCTTGAAATTCTGCCAGTGGCAGTGGCCTACAGCCTAGCTGGCTGCATCAGCAGTCACACTCACGGGCCATCAGGGCACCCTGACAGCTCTGAAAAACAAGAGCACTAACCAGGATGAGGATAGAGTGGACGAGACAGAAGTGTTACTGTTAAAACAGCACTAACTCAGTAACTGCGAATGGGATGATGACAGAGGAAACAGATGTGTTACTGTTAACACAGCACTAACTAGGATGAGGACAGACCAGAGGAGACAGATGTTACTGTTAGCATTAACTGGGATGAGGATAGACCAGAGGAAACAGATGTGTTACTGTTAACACAGCATTAACTCTGATGAGGAAAGACTAGAGGAGACAGATGTGTTACTTTTAACACAGCACTAACTAGGATGAGGATAGAAAAGAGGAGACAGATGTGTTACTGTTAACACAGCATTAACTGGGATGAGGACAGATCAGATGAAACAGATGTGTTTCTGTTAACATAGCACTAACTAGGATGAGGATAGACCAGAGGAAACAGATGTCTTATGACTGCACTAACCGGGATCAGGAAAGCCAATGTTTTGCCAGAACCAGTCTTGGCGGCACCCAGGACATCCTTCCCTTGTAGAGCAGCACTGATGGCCTGCTTCTGAATGTCCGTTGGTGTTGTGTATTTGGCACTCTTCAACCCTAACACAGTGACATTCAAGCAAGCATATTATATTTATTATGTGTATCTGTACATGTATGTATGTGTGTGTGTATGTGTGTGTGTGTGTGTATGTGTGTGTGTGTGTGTGTGTGTGTGTGTGTGTGTATGTGTGTGTATGCACATGAGTATCACTATGCCAGTATGTATGATGTGTAATTGTGTGTGTGTGTGTGTGTGTGTGTGTGTGTGTGTGTGCACTGTATCAGTGTATGTGTGCGTATTTTGTCTGTGTGTGTGGGGGGGGTGGGGGTGCGCGCGTGCACATGTGCATGCACACGCACATATGCAAGTAAATGTTTGTTTTAAAGATTAAATAATGTGAGCAAGTGCTCTTTGTACGTTTTACAATAATCCCGCCCCGCTTAACGGATCAATGCAATTTCATTACTGTACTTTAGTAACCCGGGAACCGGAGCAGACGACGCTTTTGTTTTGAAGCGCGGCGTTTGGCGTAACGCCACATGGCCTTCACACAGCCGACCGGCAATAGCCGCCAGTGCGCGCCTTTTTCAAATCTGTTTTTCTCCCTTAACATTTTGACCGCTTGTTTGTTTACCTACTCTTTGTCTATCTAGTCCTTTTTATGCACTAAGCTATTTATAATATAATTTGGCATCTTAGAATGTTTATTTAATGTTTATTCAGATGCCGGATCGAGCTTAATTAGTAGCCAATGCCTCTCTGGGTCCATTCTTTTATAGCCGTCGTCTGCATGGCGCGCTTTGTTTAGTACTAGTAAATGGTAGTGAAACTGTTGTTTTGATTTGATTAAAGTAATTCTGTGTCGATCAATGTGTTGTCGTATAGTATTTTGCTTAGCTGACTTTATGTTTAGTGTTTATTTTGGGCTGAAATTAACTTATTAAGTATTGTGTACTGTAGAAGCTAAGTTGTATTCATAGACTACTTAATCTCACTATCAGCGCTGCTGCGACTAAGGTTACGTGCCCCAGGCGAAAGTTCGCACCGATTGTTTTAATGCTAGTCTTTGAGTTTGTCTTGCTTCTCTTACAGAGCGTTGTATTGTAATTGTTATGTACCATTTTAACCGTGGGAGCGTGCTCTTTATTCCGATATAAGTTTTAGTGACATTTATATTTTGTACATTGTGTTAGTTGTGATTTAGTTGTACGGATCTGTATATAGACAGGCGCAAGCCACGCTTCCCACTCTTTGTGTAAATAAAATAAGTCATGTGGGTACATTTTGTTTATACGGTTTTAAAGATGGTAACTGTAGCTTTTATTTGATGTTTTAGATGTTTTAATTAGTTTAGTTATTGTAAAGTGTATTTGTGCGGGCCAGGGAAACACAATTGTCAGCCATTTTGTGGTCCAGAGGGCCATTTTTACTGTAGCGATAGCGTGTGTTCCCTGTGGCCCGCGCCGTTCTCTTATCTATGCGTGAGCGTGAGGATTTTGTGTGTGCTGAAAACTGTCTGCGGCTGAACAAGTAAAAACTGATTGCTGCCATACGCCTGCTGTGGTCTCCACTTTATTGACTCCGCTGCCTGTGTCTTGTCCTTTGACCACTCCGCTCCATTACAACTTTGGCGCTGCGAGAGCAGGATCAGCGGAGCCGCAACTCGAGACCTGTCTTCACAAAGGCAACAGCAGAGACCGATTTTAACCATGAACGCAGCAGACAACCCCGGCCAGCCACCAGCACCACCGATGCTACACAGCTTAAGACCCCACAAGCTGCGTCGGTTTTCCGGCGATGAAGGAGACGCGGCCGAAGATTTTGTTAGGGAGGCAAAGTTGTTTCTCGAGCTAGGGCCCATGGTCGACCCTGTAGCCGCTGCCTGGCTTCTCGGCGCGCTGGAGGGTCGGGCCAAGCAGGAAATGCTGTCCATGAGGGCAGACGAAGTCAACACCCCTGGCAAAATCTTCGCCATCCTGGAGCAGCATTGGGGCGAACATCGCGACTCCTCCACCCTTGCTGGGGCGTTCTTCAGGCGCCAGCAGGGGCTCACAGAGTCGGTGGGGGAGTACGCCTCCAACTTTCGTCTCCTTTGGGCGAAAACCAATGCTGTCCAGGCGGGCACCCTCTCCCCTATCATGCTGCGGGACACCTTTGCGGGTGGGCTTCATCCCGTGTCTCTGAAGAGAGACATAAAACGCTACATTCGCGAGAATGTAGGCGCAACATTCGCCGATGTCACCAGAGAGGCCCTCCGCTGGATGAGGGAAAACAGCTGTCCTGACACCACCGCTGAGCAGCTGCAAGCAGTCCCCAGCCACGACAGTCTCCACCGGCTGGAAACGCAAATCGCCGCGCTCTCAACGGAGACCGCCAGCCTGAAGCAGCAGCTCCAACACCAGAGCCACTACAGAGCTTCACCCAGCCAGGGCAACGAGGCTGGCGCACCACCTGACAGAAGGCCTGTGACCAGTGGCCTACGCACCCTTGAATGTTGGTGGTGCCAACGACGTGGCCACGTTGAAGCTCGATGCCCGTCCAAGCAGCTGTACCAGCAGCGACGGCGTGGCCAGCGCGAAGAACAGCTACAGGGAAACTTCTAACCCCCGTTGCTTCCATGCAGGTAGGAATACGACGGGACTGATCGGCAAATGTCCAACGACCACGATCCTCATGAGTGGACATGAGGTTGCAGCGCTACTCGACACTGGCAGCGAAGTCACCACGGTCACAGAGACGTGGGCAGCAGCCCATCTGCAGGACCGCTCACTGCAGCAAGCCTTTCTAACGCTGCGGGCGGTCAACGGAGCAGAGGTGCCAAACTCTGGCATCCTGCTGGTCGACATCGACATTTTGGGGAAAAGATGTCCCGACGTTCCGGTCCTGGTCGTCAAGGAGCCCACCGAGCTGAGTATGCAGCAACGCAAAAGGCGGCTGCCAGTCTTGGTGGGGATGAACGTCCTCCGTTCATGTTTCCCTCCGGAGCCAGCTTCAGCCAGCGAGGTCCCCTCGTGTCTTCAGGCTGTCGTCCGCGAGGTTCGATTGCAGCAGCGAACAACCACCCAGGGCGTCGCGCGGACCACATCTCGCTGCCACATTCCAGCCAACTCCATGACCACCATCCGAGTGACAGGCAGACAGAAACCTGCCTGTCACCTCCTGGCTTCACCCCTGGCTCAACCTCTGCCCAGTGGGCTGCTGATGGTGCAAACCCTCATCAGCAGCGACCCATACAGCCGCTTCGTCCGAGTTGCCAACCTGTCGGATGAAGATGTCTTGCTGCCGTCCAGGACACCAGTAGCTGTCCTTCAAGCCATAGACAGTGTGGACAGCTCTGACATCCAGTTCACTGTTGGCGTCAATGAACTGGTGGTGTCAAGAGAGACTGTCTGCCGTTCAGCTGATTCGGCACCCGCAGACCACGTTCCCTGCCCTGACTTCGACGGGACAAGCAGCCAACGGAAACGACTGCAAGAACTGCTGACAAAGCATGCTGCTGGCTTCATCAAGGACAAGCAAGACCTGGGCTACACAGAAGCCGTCCACCATCGACTCCGCACCACAGACTCCATTCCTGTGGCCCAGCCGTACAGACGCATACCTCCACACCAACTGCAGGAGGTCCAAGAACACATCAAGGGTCTGCTGGCACAGAATGTCGTCGTCGAGAGCCACAGTCCGTATGCTGCACCAGTGGTCATCGTCCGCAAGAAAGACGGGGGAATCCGCCTCTGCGTCGACTATCGCAGGCTCAATGCGAAGACAATTGGTGATGCCTATCCTCTTCCGAGGATCCAAGAGTCTTTTGATGCGTTGGTCGGGGCCCAGTTCTTTTCGACTCTGGACCTGGCCAGCGGCTACCATCAAATTGCCATGCATCCCGATGACCAGCACAAGACGGCCTTCGTGACGCCGATGGGGCTGTTCGAGTACACCAGAATGCCGATGGGTCTGTCATCAGCGCCAGCGACCTTCCAACGCCTCATGCAGTCCACAATGTCCGACTTCATCTTCCAGTTCCTGCTGGTGTACCTGGACGATCTGCTGGTGTACTCCAAGACGTTTGACGAGCACCTTGCCCACCTGGACCGTCTTCTGCAGCGCATCATCGACGCTGGTCTGAAGCTGAAGATGGACAAGTGCCAGTTTTTATGACGCCAGGTCCACTACTTGGGGCACACCATCTCCGCTGAGGGCGTCAGCTGCGACGCCGGGAAGGTGGAAGCTGTGAAGAACTGGCCGGTGCCGGCGACCACTACTGCTCTGCGCAGCTTTTTGGGCTTCACCAGCTACTACCGACGCTTCATCCAGGGCTTCTCGAAGATTGCTGGTCCCCTCCATGACCTGGTCGCCAAGGGCAACGCACGTCACAAGAAGAAAGGGGCCGACATCTCCAAGCTGTGGGACCAGCAGCACCAGAAGGCGTTTGAAGAGCTGAAGACAGCCCTGACTACAGCTCCTGTCCTGGGGTTTGCTGAGTTCACCAAGCCCTTCATCCTCGAGACAGACACCAGCCATGACGGGCTGAGCGCCATCCTTTCTCATGAGCAAGATGGGCAGAGAAGGGTCTTGGCCTACGCAAGTCGACGGCTGCATCCAACAGAGAAGAACCAGGCCAACTACTCCAGCATGAAGCTGGAATTCCTGGCCCTTAAATGGGCAATCACAGAGAAGTTTCGTCACTACCTCCGGGGCGCCGAGTTCGATGTCTTCACAGACAACAACCCCCTGGTCCATTTCCGAACTGCCCCCCTGGGTGCCCTTGAGCAAAGATGGGCTGCCCAACTCGCCCAGTTTCACTTCACGGTGAAGTATCGGCCAGGGAAGTCCAACCCTGCTGATGCCCTTTCCAGAATGCCCCCTGATTTCCACCCCAAAGTTTCCTCTTCACCCTTGCCACCCGAAGTCGCAGTGGCACAGGAGCTGGCCTGTGAGCATCAGTCCATTGCCACAGCGCCGCCTGTCACCAGCCTGCCTTCAGACACCCCAGCCAAGGCACCAGAGGGCTGCCCACCAGTCTCACCCAGTCTGTCTTCAGCCAGACTCCGTGAATGCCAGCTGAGCGACGTCACCATTGGTCCAGTCCTCGCATCATGGCCTGCCAAACCAAAGCCACAAAGCAGACCACAACGAGACCTACTCCAACAACATCTTCGTCTCTTCTTGAAAGATGGGGTGCTGTATCGCTGCCTGCAGGACCCACAGCGTGGCACTGTGGAACAGCTCGTCCTTCCAAGTACTCTGAAGCCTGATGTCCTCGCATCGCTCCACGACAACATGGGCCACCAAGGACTGGACCGCACCACTGAACTCCTGCGGGCCCGAGTCTACTGGCCAGGCATGTTTGGCGAGGTGCGGAGCTACATCCACGCTTGTCAGAGGTGTACCATGGGGCGGAAGCCCGCAACCAACACCACCTCTGGTCACCTCATCGCTTCACATCCTCTGGAGGTCCTCACCATAGACTTTACGAAGTTAGACCAGGCCAGCGACGGCAGAGAAAACGTCCTTGTCATGACGGACGTTTTCACCAAGTTCACGCAGGCCATACCCACCAGGAACCAAGAAGCCGCCACCGTCGCCAAAGTCCTGGTCCATGAATGGTTTCAGCGGTACGGTGTTCCGGAACGGATCCACAGCGACCAGGGACGAGACTTCGAGTCCCGTCTGGTGAAAGAGCTGTGCGACACCTACGACATCAAGAAGACCAGAACGACGCCGTACCACCCGCAGGGAAACGCCCAGTGCGAGCGTTTCAACCGCTCCATGCACGGTCTGCTGCGTACGCTGCCTCCGGAGCAGAAGCCCAGGTGGCCCGTCCATCTGCCGGAGCTGGTCCAGGCGTACAACAACACGCCTCACGCCTCGACCGGCTTCGCACCCTACTTCCTGCTCTTCGGACAGGAGCCCCGACTGCCGGTGGACGACCTGCTGGGACGTCCAGCTCGCACTGCAGTAGGGGCAGTCGACTGGGTTCGGCAACACCGCCTCCACCTGCAGGAGGCCCACCACAAGGCATCCGACCAGCTGAAGCAAGCTGCAGCCAAGAGGGCCCGCTACGCTGACAAGGGAGCCGCTGACCATACACTCCAGGTGGGCGACCACGTCTACCTACGCAACCGCGTGCTGGGCTGCCACAAAATCCAGGACTTCTGGCGGCCCGAGCTGCATAGGGTGACAGCAAGGCCATTTGATAATGTGTACATGACTCAGCCACTGGCTGGTGGCCCTGAGCGTGCAGTAAACCGCAAAGACATTATGCCGGCCACCGCCCCTTTTGTTGTCGACGCCGCCAACCAGCAGTCTCCGTCATCGCGGCCAGACGTCACTGACTCCGAGTCAGACAGTGACGATGAACTATGTGTTTTGACACCGCAGACTCTAGCTCCTGTTGCTGTTGCGGTGCCAGCAGTGACACCTGTCATCCAGCGACCACCTGTGCCTCTGCCTAGACGCTCACGACGTCTGGCAGAGAAGAACATTATTCGACAGTAACCCGACCGCAAAGTTACCTGGCGCAGTACCGTAAGTGTTTTGAAATTAGCTGTTTTATTGACATGACATGTGTGTGATGATTGCATTTTATACACTAGTGTTCATGACTTTTATGTCAGATGCCATCTGTATTACTAGGTTCATGGTATGTTTTTATCTTGGCTATTTTGTAGGTGCAATGTGTCGGAAACAACGGTACTTAGGAGAATTTTGCTTAAATGCAAATCTTCTAGTCTAACTGCCTGTTTTACTGGCAAATAGTGCGGATTTTTTGTGTGTGACCTAAATGGATTGTGAAATGTGATAACTCAGTGACTGGTTGCTTCAGTATATACTCAGGCCTTTTTCAGTAGGTTGTAGATATTAGAGGATCATTGTTTAAATAACAACCCTCTGTTGATCTAAGGCATAATGCCGCCTCTGATTTGGTCTTATTTGAAATTGCGGACTCTCATATTAAATACATGTTAGTCAAAGGATGTTGATTTTGTTTCCCGGTTCAGCCGGAGATCTTAGCCCATTCTAGGTTGTTACGTTAAATACGTCGCCTGACAGATTGGTGTTTTTACTCAGCGAGGACGCTGGTAGTGGTAGAGTAGGGGGGGATGTGAGCAAGTGCTCTTTGTACGTTTTACAATAATCCCGCCCCGCTTAACGGATCAATGCAATTTCATTACTGTACTTTAGTAACCCGGGAACCGGAGCAGACGACGCTTTTGTTTTGAAGCGCGGCGTGTGGCGTAACGCCACATGGCCTTCACACAGCCGACCGGCGATAGCCGCCAGTGCGCGCCCTTTTCAAATCTGTTTTTCTCCCTTAACATTTTGACCGCTTGTTTGTCTGTCTAGTCCTTTTTATGCATTAAGCTAAGTATAATATAATTTGGCATCTTAGAATGTTTATTTAACGTTTATTCAGACACCGGATCGAGCTTAATTAGTAGCCGATGCCTCTCTAGGTCCATTCTTTTATAGCCGTCGTCTGCATGGCGCGCTTTGTTTAGTACTAGTAAATGGTAGTGAAATGTTGTTTTGATTCGATTAAAGTAATCCTGTGTCGATCAATGCGTTGTCGTATAGTATTTTGCTTAGCTGACTTCATGTTTAGTGTTTATTTTGGGCTGAAATTAACTTATTAAGTATTGTGTACTGTAGAAGCTAAGTTGTATTCATAGACTACTTAATCTCACTATCAGCGCTGCTGCGACTAAGGTTACGCGCCCCAGGCGAAAGTTCGCACCGATTGTTTTAATGCTGGTCTTTGAGTTTGTCTTGCTCCTCTTACAGAGCGTTGTATTGTAATTGTTATGTACCATTTTAACCGTGGGAGCGTGCTCTTTATTCCGATGTAAGTTTTATTGACATTTATATTTTGTACATTGTGTTAGTTGTGATTTAGTTGTACGAATCTGTATATAGACAGGCGCAAGCCACGCTTCCCACTCTTTGTGTAAATAAAATAAGTCATGTGTGTACATTTTGTTTATACGGTTTAAAAGATGGTAACTGTAGCTTTTATTTGATGTTTTTGATGTTTTAATTAGTTTAGTTATTGTAGAGGAAAGTGTATTTGTGCGGGCCAGGGAAACACAATTGTCAGCCATTTTGTGGTCCTTTTTTACTGTAGCGATAGCGTGTGTTCCCTGTGGCCCGCGCCGTTCTCTTATCTATGCGTGAGCGTGAGGATTTTGTGTGTGTGCTGAAAACTGTCTGCGGCTGAACAAGTAAAAAC
>OY757544.1:1161030-1181030 GCA_963584105.1 Alviniconcha strummeri
CATCAATAGAAATAGGAATTGTATTTTTGTCAGTGTTGGTTAGCAAGTGTCAGCGAGCAAAAGAACAAGAGCCCGGAATACCCCCACCACCCACCCCCCGTGGAACACACACACACACACACACACACACACACACACACACACACACACACACACACACACACACATACGCGCGCGCGCACGCACACATACACACCGTGACGCGCGCGCGCGCACGCACGCACACAAACACACACTCAGTCACACATAAAACAACACACACACACACACACACACACACACACACACACACACACACACACACACACACATACACACGGTGAGAGGTGAGGGACCGGTCTATGGCCACAAGCGGGTGGAGATCGGTTGATCTGATTTCACGGCTTGGCCGGGCTCTCCGGCCTTTGTCTGCAAACGTCGTCATGACTTTCAAGACCGTCTGGTTTCACCGTCAGCAACATTATCAGACATTAACATGGCCTGTAACAGCGTGTTTCACCGTCAGCAACATTATCAGACATTAACATGGCCTGTAACACCGTGTTTCACCGTCAGCAACATTATCAGACATTAACATGGCCTGTAACACCGTGTTTGACCGCCAGCACTATTATCAGACATTAACTTGACCTGTAACAGCGTGTTTCACCGTCAGCAACATTATCAGACATTGACATGGCCTGTAACACCGTGTTTGACCGCCAGCAATATTATCAGACATTAACATGACCTGTAACAGCGTGTTTCACCGTCAGCAACATTATCGGACATTAACATGGCCTGTAACACCGTGTTTCACCGTCAGCAACATTATCAGACATTGACATGGCCTGTAACACCGTGTTTGACCGCCAGCAATATTATCAGACATTAACATGACCTGTAACAGCATGTTTCACCGTCAGCAACATTATCAAATATTAACATGGCCTGTAACACCGTGTTTGACCGTCAGCAACATTATCAGATATTAACATGGCCTGTAACACCGTGTTTGACCGTCAGCAACATTATCAGATATTAACATGGCCTGTAACATCGTGTTTCATCGTCAACCTCAACAAGCCAGGTCAAGAACGTGGGCGTTACCAATGAGAGTTACGACCTAACTAATTAGCACCAGTACCACTAGCTTTGCCCCAATACCACTAGCTTTGCATCAGTACCACTAGCTTTGCACCAGTAATTCTAGCTTTGCACCAGTGCTACTAGCTTTGCACCAGTACCACCAGCTTTGCACCAGTACCACCAGCTTTGCACCAGTACCACCAGCTTTGCACCAGCAGGTCATCAACGTCTGCATACAACGTTCGTCACATTGCATCCATCAACCCGATCCCTGCTTTACTCTCTGTACTCAGAACTAGACTACAGCAGCTGTTTGCTTGCAGGAGACCCAGGAGCCTCACTGAACAGCCTCACAGCGCGCCGACTGCTGCTGCTAGACTGGTGCTGCTGCTGGACTTAATTGTTTGATGCCGTGGCCGTCGGCGTTCCCTTCACTAGCGACCAGCGTCATGTAGGACTCGGGGCAAGATCCCACCGCTGTGTCTGCCGCCCTTCTGACGGCGGTCCCACATACCCTGTGAACATAGTTCAGGAGCTGTGTGAGAGTCGAGGTGGACGTCCTGGGCTGTCCGTCCAAACGAGCCTTCTGGTTTCCGTGGACGTAAAGATTTACTGAATCGTGCTTCGGCATTGGTCACAACTTGTCCCTAATATGTCAACTGACATCTGAGGACATTAAGCATCACTTCACCATCACCCTGTGAACACGTCATCGTTAACGACTCCAGTCAGTTCTGTCTCCAGTACATGGCCCCCAACCCAGCTTGTAAAGTAGCCGCAGTTAAACAGAACGGGGAAAGGGTGGAATTTAAGGTACCCTCCAGTTACAGTAGAACACAGAAGGTTTGGCAGTGTGACTGCAGTCACTCGGCACCTTTACGCACATTCCATTTATCATTTCTGACTTGAATGGTTTGGCCCCGAACTGAGCGAGCACATAAAATTGCCCAGACCCAGAATATAGCAGCGATACTGACGTACAATGTATTTCTTTCTTGGTGATCCACACGTTAGCCATTTGATTTAAACAAAATTTTATTCAAGACAAAATAAAGATACAAAGAATCGTTATGTGCTCATCAACAAGCTGTAGCTTATAGGCGATGAGCTCATACAGCTGGAAAAAAACACACAATGTAAGGCGGACGAACAATTTCATTTCACTAACAGAAACTGAGTGAGAAATAACAACAATAAAAACGAAAAACAAGAGAAAACAAAGAAAGAAAAAGAAACAAACAAACAAACAAACTACAATAACAAGACACAAAAATACGAACTGTCGCTAGAAAACAGTGAAAAACAAAATAGTGGAAAAAATAAAACAATAATAGGTGGATAGATAGATTGGCTGGTGGCTTAAATAAATACTAGCGAGAGAGAACTGGAATGTGGAGACAGAGAGGGATGGGAAAAGGGAAAGATGGTTTGAAGTCATTTTTTTTCTTTTTTCTACAGTAGCATAATTATTAATTTTTGACAAAGTTCAGAGGTATGAGTAGGCAGTCGGTCACTTGTATAATCAAAACATATAGTCACATTTACAGAAGGAATTGATTCTTGGATTTTTAACGTCCCTTTAGTATACTATGTTAAAAGGACAAATCACATGTGCACAAAAAGTCAGTATATATTGTCAAAAACAAACAAACAAGAGATAATCATATTACAGGTCAGCTACCTGCTAGATTACAGTTCTGCTTTTAAAGTCGCTTAGATAGCTTAATGAATTCATGGACAGTTAGGAATATGTGTTTATTTTCTGGAAGTCGCAGGTCTAAGTTACCGTACAGTAGTGTTCTAATATTGGTTTGGCTGCTAGGGAGGGTAAGTATTGTTCTTGCGCGGATGTTTATGTAGTTAGGACAATGCAGGAGGTAATGCTCGGCCGTTTCTCTAGAATAACCGCAAGAACATTTTGGGTCGGTACTTAAATGGCGGTTGACTAGGTCATTGTTAAGGTTACTCATTTCTAGGCGAAGGCGACAGTGAATGACTTGTGCATTTCTTTCTCCAAAGTAGTAATAGGCTGGAACTTTACTGTCGGACAAGGACAATGATCGTTTAAAAACACTTAAAGATGTACTTTGTTGAACGTTAATGGGGAGAGAATTCCACTCTGCTGTGGTAGATGGAATGAAGGAGTTTCGATAAAGTTCAGTTTTGCATGTAGTCACATCTCTTTCTAATGGTCTGCGTCTGTGGTACGGATTAATGTGGGCGACTAAAGGAGGCAAGAGGTCACTTATATATTGTGGACAGAGGCCTAGTATCATTTTGTGGAACATCAAGAGTTTATGCCGTTTCCGTCTTTCCTTTAATGTGCAGAATCCGGATTCTATGTACAGTTTCTGGTGGCTAGTTCCACGAATACCTCCTATAATGATTCTTATGGCTTCTAGATGCAGGCTTTCTAGCTTTTTTGATTGAGTGTCTGTGCAGTTATCCCAGACGATATCAGCATAATCAAAAAGTGGGAGGATGAACGATTTGTACATAGTTTCTAACGCTTTTCTGCTTATTTTGTACTTGTAAGACCGAAGACAGGAAATTAACATACTTGTTTTATTTATAACAGACCTAATGTGTTCATCCCATCTGCAGTTGTTTTGTAAGATTACTCCTAGGTGTTTGTGAGACGGTGTTTCTTTTAGAGTTTTGCTGCCAAAAGTAAGTTGTTGATTTTGATTCTGACCTCTAGTAAAGTTTAGTTGTTCAGTTTTTTCTTCATTAAATCTAACTTTCCATTTTTTGGCCCATTCATTAATTGTTTCTAAGTCATGGTTCAGTATTTCGGCACGCGAGTCGGGGTTGTTCAGTGCCAAGGACAAACTAGTGTCGTCTGCAAATAACTTAATCACGGACTGAATGTTGTTAACAATGTCATTAATATAAATCAAGAATAGAAGAGGTCCAAGCACAGAACCTTGTGGGACTCCTGCTGAAACACTCTTAAAATCGGACTTCTCCCCTTTAATTACAGTAGCCTGCATACGACATGATAAATAGTCCCGAAACCAGTTAAGCAATTTTCCTCTGATGCCGACGGCTTCCAGTTTTGATAACAGGCCTGTGTGCCATACACGGTCGAATGCTTTGGATATGTCAAGATAAACCGCTTGCGCAGTTATTCCTTTATCAAAAGATGAACATAAATCATTGTAGATGCAGAGTAATTGGTTTACTGTGGAATCTCCACGAATAAATCCTGATTGTGATTGTGTAATAATATTATTATATTGTAAGAAGTTGTACACATGCTTATGAATACATTTTTCAAGCACTTTGCCAATGCAACTTAACAAAGAAATGGGGCGATAGTTGTTACAAAACTCCTTGGGCCCCTTTTTGTGCAAGGGGGTAACGTGAGAAACTTTCCAAATAGCAGGGAACTTGCTATCACTGAGACATCTATTGAATAGTATAGTAAGAGGTTCAGCAATGATAGAAGAGGCGACAATAAGTAATCTGTTATGGACTTGGTCAGGACCGGTGGCTTTACTTTTATCTAAGTTTTGGATAATATTGCTTACTTCAGAGACTGATAGTGTAATGTCATTAAGTTGGCAGTCTAGTTGAGGAAGGTCTGGCGGTGTGTCATCTTCGTGTTCTAGAGTTGACTGTTTAATAAAGAAGTCATTAAAGATGTTTGCCTTTTCTTTATTTGAATAGTATATTTTTCCGTTATAGTCTATTGGAGGAATTTCGTCGTTGTCTATACTCTTCTTTTTCAAGAATGCCCGGACCAACCGCCACCAATCTTTCTGTCTAAAAACGTTTGGGTCAGATGCTTTTCTATCTAGTTCCTGTAAGAACTCACTTTTCCTGTGTCTAATTTTTAATATCACGTAATTTCTGAATTGGCGGAATTTTCTCCAGTCGACTTCTCGATTACTTTGTTTTGCTTTTTTGTGAATTTTTTTCCTTTTTTCTATCAATATACGAATTTCATCATTTATCCATAGTGCGTCTCTTTGGCGGACTAAGATTGTTTTAGCTGGCATACATTGTTTAGCAATTTCAAAGAACGTGTCAGTGAAGTTGGCGGCGCTTAAATCTATCGTATCGTTTTCGATAATGTTTCTCCAGTTAACATTAGTGAGTAAATTGCAGAATTTATTAGAGTCCAGTTTACTGTAGTTATATATTATTCTTTTAAATGGTTTGTTTTTAATCACAGAGTTTCTAATGTATGCGCAAGGGACGCTGTGGTCACTACATATGGCAGGGAGAACCTCTGTGCGACTCACTATGTGTAGACTTTGCGTCATGATTAGGTCTAAACACGAAGTTGTTGATTCTGTAATCCTAGTTGCTGAGTTTGTAAGCTGGGAAAGTTGGTGCACATTTAGGATGTCCATTAGGTGTTGTGACGGGTTATTAAAAAAGTCAGTGTTAAAGTCGCCTAGTATTATAAATTTTACTACACAGTTATTGGCCTTGCGGATACTGTCGCTTATCAGCTCCCAGTAGTTGACACTAGAATTCGGTGGGCGGTAAAAGGAACCGACTAACAGACTTTCTTGGTTTATTTTTGTTTCTACCCATACTGCTTCCAAACCATTTACTTGTAAATCCGGACGCGGTTTGCAGAACAGATTATTTTTTACATATATGGCGACACCACCATGTGGGTCGTTCGGTCGGTCGCGTCTAATGGGTGGATGAAAGTTTGTCAGGTGTACCGAAGTATTCATATCTATTTGGGACAACCAAGTTTCAGATACAGTAATAATATCGAACTGATTTGCTTCCGCCTCTATAAGATCTATTTTGTTTTTAATACTTCTAGCATTAAGGTGGATAATACATAGATCAGACCTGGTATCAGACCTGCTTGGTCCCGGGTTTGCCTCAATGTCTCCAGCACGCAAGAGTAGCTTACGCAAGGTTACGAGAGTATAACCTGCTGTATCTATGATGGCAGGCAATACATTTTCTGAGCGACACTTAAACGAATCCCGGACCTGTGTTTGTTCAAAAACATCATGAGGCAAAACAGTAATTAACATATAGGCAAGCAAAGCAGCCGATTCTTGGATTTGACCGACGTTAGAATAAAAAAAGGTACAAGGTTAAAATGGTTTAAGAACGCTAATTTCTGGCCTAATGCTACTGCTTTCACATGGTAGCAACCTACCCTGGCTCTATACGAACACAAATCACAGTTCATTTCAAGTTATGGCACCCTGAAGTACAGAGAACAACAAACTGGCCAGGGTGAATGTGATACAGTGTACCATCTTTTGTAGAAAGCCTCTCTCGGTGGAGCATAATAGAAAGATTTGAAACAGAGACATCTGCATAATGTAAGACGCTAATTGGAACAGCAGATAGGTGGACCAGCCAAAATGGACAGCAAAAGGTAGAATTCTAAATCTGAATGTAAATGACAAATATAAAATCAGAAGGGAAAAATAGAAAACAAATTGTCACAAAGAAGGAGAAAAAATGCCTAAAACGAAATAACCCGTAGGGGAAAATAAGAAACACACACCAAAAACAACCCAGGAAACTCGGTCAAAGTTAACAGGTATGTATCCAGCCCACCACAACAGTATGGTTGGAAAGAAATGTAGTATTTAGCATATTGGACAGCTTTTAAAACGTACTTGAGAAACATTACTTAACCAGTTGTTACGCTTAAGAAAAGAAAACGGGGAGGTAAAGCGGTTTCATCAGACTAGACTAAGTGATAAGATATAAATCAACCATGTATACCAACAGCGCTCTTACGAGGCATTGCATGTGCCGAATAGGTTCAAAAACATTTACATGATAGTTTATGACTTGTGGATAATTTGTCTTTAAGTTCTCTCTCTCTCTCTCTCTCTCTCTCTCTCTCTCTCTCTCTCTCTCTCTCTCTCACACACACACACACACACACACAACGCACACACACAACGCACACACACACACACACACACTACGCACACACACACACACACACAACGCGCGCGCGCGCACACACACACACCACACACACACACACACACACACACATTATAGCCAATTAACAGTTCATGCAGTTCATGCGTGATGGAACGTTCAGCCGACATAGACTTGCGGACTAACAGCACGCACAGCACTACGAATGTGAGTGACATTGTTCTGAACTCACGATGTGAGTGACATTGTTCTGAACAGTCCGATCACCCAAGTGTCCCGTGACTTCCTTTTCAGTTCTTTTCGTAAGCATGCCGCCTTCCCATCACGTGTTTTGGTCACACGCGCACACACACACGCACACACACACACACACACACACACACACACACACTATAAGATAGAAAAGAACACGAAGCTGACAGCAGGCATATCAAGATCTCTCGCGATACATGAAATCTCAATCACAATCGTCCCGACTCCCCGTGAATATGTACAGCAAAATCAAAATCACGCCGCTTTTCGTTTCGTTTCTGTTAGCCATTTAGTGCTCCTGCCACGAGCCAACGTCCATGACTGTTTTATGACATCTTAGATCAATGCTGAGTGACAGTGCTCGTGCCCCCCCCCCAAAACAACAACAACAACAACAAAACAACAACAAAAAACCAACAACAACACAACGACAAACAAACAAACAAACCAACCAAAAAACAACAACAACAAAACTGACAGGAACAGCAACAGTGTTAGTGGACGAGAGAGAAAGAGAAAATGAAATTCTTTTGTATTTGATCCATTTATTAGCATTCAGACAATCAAAACATCCCCTGTAACTGCACCCAATCACAGCTGATGGAAGGATAATTTATTCAGAGAAATACAACACCAGGCACGTCTATAGGGGACAGGCAGAGCTGGTCCTACAAAACAAAGCTCACTTGCACAGAAATCCAGCTTCCTCCAACTCAGCCATTCACCAGCGGCTGACTGTGACACGGCACATCAATGGCTGACTGTGACACGGTACATCAATGGCTGACTGTGACACAGCACATCATTGGCTGACTGTGACACAGTACATCAATGGCTGACTGTGACACAGTACATCAATGGATGACTGTGACACAGCACATCAATGGCTGACTGTGACACAGCACATCATTGGCTGACTGTGACACAGCACATCTAAGGCTGACCATCAGACGGTACAGCAATAAATGGCTGTGACACGGCACATAACAAATGACTGTGACACAGCACATCAATAAATGACAGTAACACGGCACATCAATAAATGGCTGTGACACGGCACATCAGTAAATGACATCAATAAATGGCTGTGACACAGCACATCAGTAAATGACATCAATAAATGGCTGTGACACAGCACATCAGTAAATGACATCAATAAATGGCTGTGACACAGCACATCAGTAAATGACATCAATAAATGGCTGTGACACAGCACATCAATAAATGACAGTGACACGGCGCATCAATAAATGGCTGTGACACAGCACATCAGTAAATGACATCAATAAATGGCTGTGACACAGCACATCAGTAAATGACATCAATAAATGGCTGTGACACAGCACATCAATAAATGACATCAATAAATGGCTGTGACACAGCACATCAGTAAATGACATCAATAAATGGCTGTGACACAGCACATCAGTAAATGACATCAATAAATGGCTGTGACACAGCACATCAATAAATGACAGTGACACGGCGCATCAATAAATGGCTGTGACACAGCACATCAGTAAATGACATCAATAAATGGCTGTGACACAGCACATCAGTAAATGACATCAATAAATGGCTGTGACACAGCACATCAATAAATGACATCAATAAATGGCTGTGACACAGCACATCAATAAATGACAGTGACATGGCGCATCAATAAATGGCTGTGACACGGCACATCAATCGCTGGCTGGATGAATGAATGAATGAATCAACCAATCCATGGACCAACCAACTGTAAAAAGCATTGCAGAAGGTACAGTGCAAAAAAACCAACTTCATCCTGATACTTTGCCCATAACAGGTATTGTCAAAGTGCTGTACAGCACAAATGTATTGCAAGAATGGGTATATGTATCATCATTCTGTGTATGACCATTTTAAATAAACAAATCAAATCCCAAAGGTTGCAATTACAACAGAATTACTGATAGTTGCAAACTAGCACCCAAATGAAACACACACACACACACACACACACACACACACACACACACACACACACACACACACACATGCATGCACAGACACACACACACACACACACACACACACACACACACACACACACACACACACACACACACACACACGCACACACACACACACACACACAGTGATGACAAGCTCATCCTGCTTGTGTCACTGGCAGGCTTCACTGTCTGTTAACTCTGAGAGCTCGTTCACTGTGACACCGCCACAAGGGATCACAAGGTAGACCACAAAACAGGGTTTCTGCTGTAGGGCTTCTACCATGATCAGCAATAGACCAGACAGCACTGAACAATTCAATTTGCAATAGACCAAACAAAACAATGAGCAATTCAATTTGCAATGGACAAGACAAACCACTGGGTGACTCAATTTGCAATGGACAAGACAAACCACTGGGTGACTCTATTTGCAATGGACAAGACAAAGCACTGGGTGACTCAATTTGCAATGGACAAGACAAAGCACTGGGTGACTCAATTTGCAATGGACAAGACAAACCACTGGGTGACTCAATTTGCAATGGACAAGACAAAGCACTGGGTGACTCTATTTGCAATGGACAAGACAAAGCACTGGGTGACTCAATTTGCAATGGACAAGACAAACCACTGGGTGACTCTATTTGCAATGGACAAGACAAGGCACTGGGTGACTCTATTTGCAATGGACAAGACAAAGCACTGGGTGACTCAATTTGCAATGGACCAGATGGAGACCCAGAGATCAACATTAGAGAACAAGCGTGGTTTTTTTAAATTTTGTTTTCCAAACATGGCTGCCATTCAGCAGACAGCATAGGAGTGCCTCTCTCTGAGAATGAAGACAGTCACAACATGACAACAGTTATGTCAAGTGACACAAACTGAAAGAAGCATTAAAATCAGTGATGTACAAACTGTAAGTTACATTATCACAGTCATGCTCTTCCCTGTCCAGCAGGGCTCAGGTGATACACTGCATACCTGCTAAGTATGAAACACTCGATACCTGTTAAGTATGAAACACTGGATACCTGCTAAGTATGAAACATTCGATACCTGTTAAGTATGAAACACTGGATACCTGCTAAGTATGAAACACTGGATACCTGCTAAGTATTAAACACTAGATACCTGCTAAGTATGAAACACTGGATATCTGCTAAGTATGAAACATTGGATACCAGAACACTGGATACCTGCTAAGTGTGAAACACTCGATACCAGAACACTGGATACCTGCTAAGTATGAAACACTGGATACCAGATACTGGATACCAGCCAAGTATGAAACACTAGATACCTGATAAGTATGAAACACTGGATACCTGCTCAGTATGAAAATCCGTACAATAAGCACTTTGAGGCTCACAAATGTATCACAAAGGGGTTGAGTACATTAGATTTGTCATTATTATGTACATCAGAAAGGAAACTTGATAAGTCTGATGTCAAATGTGAATCCACACAACACTGGAATGGGTTCTTGCACAGTCCAACATGAATTCATACAAGTTACAACACTATAATAGATGCTTGTCACAGTCCAACATGAATCCACACCCCAGAATGGATGCTTGCACAAGTCCAACATGAATCCGCACACCAGAATGGATGCTTGCACAGTCCAACATGAATCCATACAACACTATAATGGATGCTTGCACAGTCCAGTGTGAATCCACACAACACCAGAATGGATTCTTGCACAGTCCAATGTGAATCCACACAACACCAAAATGGATGCCTGCTCAGTCCAATGTGAAACCATGCAACATTGGAGGGATGCTTGCAAAGACTGACATGAATCATGAAACACTGGACTGGATGTTTGCTCTGTTTGTGAGTCCAAGGCAACACTGAAATGGATGCTTGCACAGTCTGATGTAGATCCATACATCAGGGTGTTATTAGTCTGACATTAACAAGACTCCATGTCATGCCAACGGCCATGACTGCAATAGTCTGACATGAATCCATGAAACACCAGAACGGATGTTTGCACTGTCTGACATAAATCAATGCGAAACTGGAAAGGATGCATGTCCAATGGACTGCAGTGATGATCACAGCACTGACACACTTACTGCAGTGATGATTACAGCACTGACACACTTACTGCAGTGATGATCACAGCACTGACACACTTACTGCAGTGATGATCACAGCACTGACACCCTTACTGCAGTGATGATCACAGCACTGACACCCTTACTGCAGTGATGATCACAGCACTGACACACTTACTGCAGTGATGATTACAGTGATGTCACACTTACTGCAGTGATGATCACAGCACTGACACACTTACTGCAGTGATGATCACAGCACTGACACACTTACTGCAGTGATGATCACAGCACTGACACACTTACTGCAGTGATGATTACAGTGATGTCACACTTACTGCAGTGATGATCACAGCACTGACACACTTACTGCAGTGATGATCACAGCACTGACACCCTTACTGCAGTGATGATCACAGCACTGACACACTTACTGCAGTGATGATCACAGCACTGACACACTTACTGCAGTGATGATCACAGCACTGACACACTTACTGCAGTGATGATTACAGTGATGTCACACTTACTGCAGTGATGATCACAGCACTGACACACTTACTGCAGTGGTGATTACAGCACCGACACACTGTGTCCTAGTGGCAAGTTCAGTGGTGATCAAGGCCATCCAGCACTGTTGGCACACGGTGTCCTCAGCATCATGTACTTTGTGCATGTCATCTTCATGCTAGCTTCATGCATCTTCATGCCACTGCTGCACTGGAAGCTTACTCTCCTTTCATCCGATGATGATGATGATAAATATGATGACCAGACTGTTGATATCAAAGCAGACGATTATGCTCATCATGATGATGATGAGCACAAGAGTCTGTGTCTCCATGCAGATGACAGTGGTGATGGTGCTGATGATGAAGTTTTGTAGAACAAAAACGTGCATGCAGATGATGACAGTGAGGATGATGAGGATGAGGAGGCAAGTTTGGCAAACTACAGGTAAAGCAGACAAACCCCTCAGTATCCATACTCTGAAGACACATTCATGCCATGAAACAAAAAATATATTAGAAAAGAAAAGAAAAGAAAAAGAATTCATGTAAAATATCTCATTCTGTTCCTCTGGATTGGATTTGTATTTAAATAAATATCTTTGACTCAATACATACACTGATCAGCAAGCACAGTATTGCCCTTTTTTAATTCCATTAAAGTTTTGACTTTTGGTGCTTGGACTCCGTGGAGTGTTGATTGTGCTTAATGACTTTGATATTTTGATATTTGAGTTAGCATCTGTCCTTAGCATTTCTGCTTGTTGACTAGTGTTTTGACTTAGTGTCTGGTATTTGGTGTTTCTACTTGTCAGTTAGTGTTTTGACTTAATGTCTGACATTTGGTGTTTCTGCTCGTTGATTAGTATTTTGACTTAATGTCTGACATTTGGGTTTCTACTTGTTGACTAGATGTTTTGTATTGCACTGCATTGTTTTTTTGTGTGTGTGCATGCATGTATGTGTGATGAGCAGGTTATATATGACTCAGTGTGTCTGTAGCACTTGTGTATTAGTTGCAAATGTTAATAACTGAAAAGTGCTATACACCCCTGTGTGAAAGGGTGCTTCACAAATATGAATTATCATTAATATTATTTTTGTGACTTTTGAGCTTTTACTGTGAAGTGTGGCTTTTCTGCATTCCCATGGTGTTTAACTTTGGCCACTGATGGCAGGAACTTGTGTGAATCCTGTTCTGCGAATCTGCTGTCCCTGAATACACAAACCAGCTGTCTTCCCATGGCGTTTAACTTTGGCCATTGATGGAAAAAAACGCTGTGAATCCTGTTCAGCGAATCTGCTGTCCCTGAATACACACACCAGCAGTCTTCCCATGGTGTTTAACTTTGGCCATTGACGGCAGGAACCTGGTGTGAATCTGTTGTCCCTGAATACACACACCAGCAGTCTTCCCATGGTGTTTAACTTTGGCCATTGACGGCAGGAACCTGGCGTGAATCTGTTGTCCCTGAATACACACACCAGCAGTCTTCCCATGGTGTTTAACTTTGGCAATTGATGGCAGGAAACTGGTATGAACCCTGTTCAGCAAATCTGCTGTCCCTGAATACACACACCAGCCATGGGAAGCCATGCCACAGCAGGTTGTCCATTTGCCGTCATAAAATCACACAACTTCTGGACTGGTTCTGATCTCCCACAGAGGACAGTGACTTTTCTTGTGATTTTCTAGACTTTTTTGCTGCGCCTTTATTGCTCCCTTTAGAATCAGCGTCCACCTCCATCACCACCCTCATCATCTTGTTTGTTTTGGCTGTCTGACCCACACGCTTGTCCTTCACACGGGCTTTCCAGCTCGAGTCATTGTCATCTGACCTGCCCGCCCCTGGAAGGGGGCGGAAGAGGCGTGAAGTGTCAAAGTTGAGGTCATGGGGGTCACGACCTTGAGCTATGGCCTCGTTTTCCTCAGCGATCATACTTTTTGCATCATTGATGAGAATGTGAACATCACCCTCCGTGATGGGGTGTTCATTGATGATGGTCGCCCCAAAATCCAACTGTACACGGTTCACTGCAACGCACACAGGACAGACACACACAGTTCACAGCAATGCACACAGGACAAACAGCATGTGTGTATGTGTGTGTGTTTCCTCTATGTGTGCATGTGTATGTGTGTGTGTGTGTGTGTGTGTGTGTGTGTGTGCATGTCTGCATGTGTGTGTGTGTGTGTGTGTGTGTGTGTGCATGCCTGTGTGCGTGTGTGTGTGTGTGTGTGTGTAGGTGTGTGTGTGTGCATGCATGTGTGTGTGTGTGTGTGTGTGTGTGTGTGTGTGTGTGTGCATGTGTGTGCATGCGTGTGTGTGTGTGTGTGTGTGTGTGTGTGTGTGTGTGTGTGCATGCATGTGTGTGTGCATGTGTGCGTGTGTGTGTGTGTGTGTGTGCATGCAGGCGTGTATGTGTGTTTCCTCTATGTGTGCATGTGTGTGTGTGTACATGCATGCGTGCGTGCATGCATGCATGTGTGGATGTGTGTTTGTGCATGCATGCATGTGTGCGTGTGTTTCCTCTATGTGGGCATGCGCATGCATGTGTGCGTGCATGTATGTGTGTGTGTGTGTGTGTGTGTGTGTGTGTGTGTGTGTGTGTGTGTGTGTGTGTGTGTGTGTGTGTCCACATGCATAAGCCCAACCTCCCTGCGGCAAGATGACCAGCGGGTAGAAGCCCCCAGGTGGCTGGTAGACGACGCGCACTAACAGCACCTTGCGGTTGACAGTCAGGTAGCAGATGACTAGCTGTTCTTCATCATGGTGCAGGTCCTCTTCCACGTACAGCACCCCCCACCCCACCAGGTCCCCCTTGGACACCGTCTTGGCCGCTGCAACATCAGCATTCCCATCCTTGACGGCCACTAGCAACATACCTAGCTGTTCTCGTCCATTATGAAAGAAAGAAAAAATGTGGAGTCACAAAACATTCCTGTGTGTAAGAAGACTCCACTCTAGCCATCCCACACCCATCTACACTTCTCTCCAGTCTGCAATGTAGGCAACAAAATGTTATTAGGTTTACAGGTTTGAAAGACAAGCAGTTTAACATGGCCTGGTGGCCCAGACAGACACAAAGCAGACCTTCACTGGTGGCCACAACAAACACAAAGCAGACCTTCACTGATGGCCCAGTTACAAGGCAAACCTTCACTGGTGGCACAGACACAAAACAGACCTTCACTGATAGCCACAAGAGACACAAAACAGACCTTCACTGACGGCCACAACAGACACAAAGCAGACCTTCACTGACGGCCACAACACACACAAGGCAGACCTTCATTGATGGCCCAGAAGCGCAGGAAGTCCAGTTTGAAGTTGGAGATGGGGGCCGGGTCAAGGGGCGTGGCTGTGCTCAGCACAATGGCGGGCGGTGGCTGGTCATCCCCAAAGTCATCCACAAGGCGAACTTCAAAGTGATTGTACCCTGAACACAGACCTCAAAGTGATTGTACCCTGAACACAGACCTCAAAGTGATTGTACCCTGAACACAGACCTCAAAGTGATTGTACCCTGAACACAGACCTCAAAGTGATTGTACCCTGAACACAGACCTCAAAGTGATTGTACCCTGAACACAGACCTCAAAGTGATTGTACCCTGAACACAGGCCTCAAAGTGATTGTACCCTGAACACAGACATCAAAGTGGTTGTACCCTGAATACAGACATCAAAGTCACTGTACCCTAAACACAAACATCGAAGTGATTGTACCCTGAACACACACATCAAAGTTACTGCACCCTGAACACAGACATAAAAGTGACTGTATCCTGAACACAAACATCAAAGTGATTGTATCCTGAACACAAACATCAAAGTGATTGTATCCTGAACACAGACATAAAAGTCACTGTACCCAGAACACAAACATCAAAGTGATTGTACCCTGAACACAGACATCAAAGTGATTGTACCCTGAACACAGACCTCAAATTGGCTGTACCCTGAACACAGACCTCAAAGTGATTGTACCCTGAACAAAAACATCAAAGTGATTGTACCCTGAAGACAAACATCAGATATATATATGTATAGGTATGTAGAGAGATAGCTAGGTAGGTACACAGGAAACTCAACAAATAGGTGGGTAGATAGAGAGATGAACAGATAGGCAGAGACACACAGACTGATCTGTGGGTGTAAAGTTGTCCAACCTGCCATCCCTAAAATGTTCAGAATTTAAGTTTGTGACATGATTGCAAAGGAGGGGAGAGAACAAAAACTGAGACCTTTGTTGAGGCTGTAAGGGGCCTGTATGGCTGCAGGTCCAACATGCTCTCTGACGATGATGGTGTTGCTGTCGTTGTCAACCACAGCCCCCGGGGGCAGGCACCAGTCCTCCAGGTCTGTCTGTGGACATCAAACAACAGTGAAAACAAGTCATTCCTATCTCCTACACCTGGCCATCAAATTCACCCAGTCACTCCTCTCTCCTACAGCCAATCACCAATCTCACATAATCATTCCTATCTCCTACAAATGATCATCAAATTCAGTCACTCTTATCTCCTACACCTGGCCATCAAATTCACCCAGTCACTCCTATCTCCTACAGCAGGTCATCAAATTCACCCACTCACTTCTATCTCCAACAGCTGATCATCAAATTCACAAAGTCACACCTATCTCCTACAGCTGATCATGAAATTGACACAGTTACTCCTGTCTCCTACAGCTGATCATCAAATTGACACAGTTACTCCTGTCTCCTACAGCTGATCATCAAATTGACACAGTTACTCCTGTCTCCTACAGCTGATCATCAAATTGACACAGTTACTCCTGTCTCCTACTGCTGATCATCAAATTGACACAGTTACTCCTGTCTCCTACAGCTGATCATGAAATTGACACAGTTACTCCTGTCTCCTACTGCTGATCATCAAATTGACACAGTTACTCCTGTCTCCTACAGCTGATCATGAAATTGACACAGTTACTCCTGTCTCCTACAGCTGATCATGAAATTGACACAGTTACTCCTATCTCTACAAATGATCATGAAGTTGACCATGCCACTCCTATCTCCTGCATCTGATCATCAAAGTTCTCCATGTCACTCCTATCTCCTACAACTGATCATCAGAGTTCTCCCAGTCACTCAAAGAGTTTCACATGTATTCTAAAACCCACACGAAAGATGACTGTATGGAGAAGTATGTAACTTTCGTAGCAAGCATATGCACAACAAGTGCAGGTCGAATCAAGCAACAGCTATTCTCCTTGCTCAACGAGATGCAGGCTGCAGACAGACTGACTCACCACATCAAAGTTACGAGGTCCACAGTTCATGTTTTGCCAGCACACGTCGATCTCAATGTCATAGCCGTTGCTGCACAAGCCGATGGAGGGCAGGAACTCATCGCGGTTGGATTGTGTGTAGTAGCAGGTGCCCACCGGCCGGTTGTTGCGGCTAAACAAGGCCACCGACATCTCTGTCGCAAATGCCTCCATCTCCACCCCAACAATGTCACCTGAAACAGCAGCATCAGTCCACCTCCCAGTCACATCACCTGACACAGCGGCATCAGTCCATGCTCCAGTCTTCTGATCCTCCAGTAATGTAAGTCTTCAGACCCCCCCCCCACCCCCCACAAGACAGCACTAATGGGAAACAGCTGACCTCGCATGAAGCGGTGACCAGCCAGGTTGCCATCGCTGCGGTCATTGCGGAACAGTTTGCCCATTCGTGAGTGCCAACCTACGGAGGGTCGAACCTTGCCTGGATGACGGTTGAGGGGCAAGTCTCGGCCAGCCACCCCCACACTCACTGTAGACTCCTCGTCTGCACACACACACACACACACGAGCATACATACACTCCAGTACACACAAACAACAGACATTTGTTGGGAAAATATGCTATATAGATTATAAAGACAAAATATTGATTTTCATAAAACCAACATGTCATTACCACCAACACAAATAAAATAATGATTATGAACAGATGAATGGAAATTACTTCTGTAACACTGTGCCACTATCACCATCATTTGTTGGTAATGGACCAGCTGTCAAAACCAATTCAAGAACCCCAAGAATACAGACATAATCCAAAAAGCAAACACTCACAGACACAGACACAAAGTTCAGCTCAAAAATGGTTCCTATACACTAGGCCAAACCCATGTATGATCATCTTCTCTTTCAGTAATTCCCTAGACAGTGCTGCCTGTACTGTGAAACAGAAGGCAGTAGAGAGAGACAGATGAAGATGGGACTACTGACTCAGCCTGCGGATGAGGCAGCAAAAGTAGCTGCTGTTGGGAGTCAGGGGAGACAAGTACTGTAGGAGGTGAATGCCCTTGGCGGCGGCTGGCAGGCGAATGCGACAAAACGACCCCACCATTGAGACATCCACGCTGTCTGAGCGGCGAAACATCATCGGCTCCACATCTGCAAAACCAAGCAGACACAACAACAGATTATAAATATTCATTATATAAAGCAACAATAAACCATGGACTGAGTGTCACATCTGTATGCAGCTCACCGCTCAACAAACAATGCCGACACTGAGCAACCCAAAGAACATAGTACCTGCTCCATCATCACTGACAGGTGTGCAACCCAAAGAACACAGTCCCTGTTCCATCATCACTGACAGGTGTGCAAGCCAAAGAACACAGTCCCTGTTCCATCATCACTGACAGGTGTGCAAGCCAAAGAACACAGTCCCTGTTCCATCATCACTGACAGGTGTGCAACCCAAAGAACACAGTCCCTGTTCCATCATCACTGACAGGTGTGCAACCCAAAGAACACAGTCCCTGTTCCATCATCACTGACAAGTGTGCAACCCAAAGAACACAGTCCCTGTTCCATCATTGTTGACAGGTGTGCAACCACAACTGTGCAATGTAAACAGACATGCTGATGCAATGAAAACATAGTGATGCAAATAGATGAATGCAGCCATACTGACACAATGTAAATAGACACATTGATGCAATGTAAACGGATGCACTGATAAAATGTAAAGAAACAGTGATGCAATATAAACAGATACACTGATACAATGTAAACAGATGCACTGATAAAATGTAAATGGATGCTACTGATACAATGTAAACAGACACACCAATGCAATGTAAACAGATACACTGGTGCAATGCAAACAGACCCACTGATGCAATGTAAACAGATGCACTGATACAGTGTAAACACATACTGATGCAATACAAACACATTGATGCAATGTAAACAAACACTCTGTTACAATGTAAACAGACACACTGTACACAGACACACTGATGCAATGTAAACAGACACACTGGTGCAGTATGACCAGGTATATAGGTACATTTGTTCAACAGACAAAGAAAAAGCCACCCACTAGCAGCGATCATGTCTCTGGTGACCTGGTCAGCAAACTCGCCGTAAATCTGAGCAAATCGGTTGTCCAGTTCACTGACCATTCCTCTGGGCTGTGGGTTGGTCTCCATGTCCACTCTCACTCGGGTGGCTGCCCACATCAAACAACACTGTATCATTCTGTCTGCCCACATCAAACAACACTGTATCATTCTGTCTGCCCACATCAAACAACACTGTATCATTCTGTCTGCCCACATCAAACAACACTGTATCATTCTGTCTGCCCACATCAAACAACACTGTATCATTCTGTCTGCCCACATCAAACAACACTGTATTGTTCTGTCTGCCCACATCAAACAACACTGTATTGTTCTGTCTGCCCACATCAAACAACACTGTATCATTCTGTCTGCCCACATCAAACAACACTGTATCATTCTGTCTGCCCACAGTAAACAACATTGTTCTGTCTGCCCACAGTAAACAACACTGTACTGCTCCGTCTGCCCACAGAAAACACTGTATTGCTCTGTCTGCCTACAGTAAACACTGTATTGTTCTGTCTGCCCACAGTAAACACTGTATTGTTCTGTCAGCCCACATCAAACAACACTGTATTGGTTTTTCTGCCCACAGTAAAAACTGTACTGTTCTGTCTGCCCACAGTAAACACTGTATTGTTGTGTCTGCCCACAGTACACATTGTATTGTTCCATCTGCCCACAGTACACACTGTATTGTTCTGTCTGCCTACAGTAAACACTGTATTGTTCTGTCAGCCCACAGTAAACACTGTATTGTTCTGTCAGCCCACAGTAAACACTGTATTGTTCTGTCAGCCCACATCAAACAACACTGTATTGTTCTGTCAGCCCACAGTAAACACTGTATT
>OY757544.1:1186030-1298990 GCA_963584105.1 Alviniconcha strummeri
AGCCAAGGTCAATGGGCCCATACTGCAGGGAGATGGTGGGCAAGTATCGGTTGTGGTCAGACTCGAACAGGAACCTGCAGGGACAAAACCATATATGTACATAACCACTCTTGCTTTTAACACCTCTCAATTTGTGATGCTTTCCATCACAAACATTAACTCTCTCTCACTGTCTTTGTCTGTCTGTCTATCTGTTTGTCAGTCTCTAGCTGTCTCTAATACCCTGCCCCATGTCACTTATGAGACAAGCATCATGACAGAAATGGCATTGCATAGTTGTATTGCATGTGGTCATCACTGAACTTGCAACAGGTCTGGTTTACCAACAACGGACATCACATTGCATGGTTTCATCCCATGCAGTCTTCACTGAAGATGTTTACCAGGTTTACTGACGATAGATGGTATGTTGCAGACACAGAATGAAGGATAACTGAATGAAAGACTTGAGTGTTTGGTTTTTATGCATCTTTTGTTGTCATCTGCGTGTGCAGGTGTTGAATGTCTGAGAGTTGTTGTGCATATGTACAGTACTTGTTCACTGTATTGATTTTTATGATTGTTTCATTGTACTCATGACATCGTACAGTGTTAATCTAAAAACATTTTAATACAATATAGTGCTATAAAACAGTTATTATTAATTATTAGATGTGACATCGCATGGTTGTATCAAGTCCAGTCCTTGCACAGGATGTAATCTGGATTATCATTAATGGCTTGGTGGGATAATTGCATGACATTCTCCTGATCAGAGCTGTTTGAGGCATATGCGTCAGGGTGAGACCAGGCACCTTGTGGCCACTGGGTAACCGTTCTTGAGGAAGATAACAGTGGAGCACGTCTCTCCAAAGTAGGTCACCAGCACACCAAACACGTCCCCTGAACAGACAAATATATATCTCCTGAACAAACATCCCCTGAACAGACAAATATATTGCTGAAAGACAAACACATCCGCTGAACAAATATATCACTCAAAGACAAACACATCCCCTAAACAGACAAAATATACCCCCTGAACAAACATATCCCTGAACAGACAAAACTATTCCCTGTATATACTTCAACATATCTCCTGAACAAACATCCCCTGAACAGACAAACATATCCCCTGAACAAATAAACATATCCCCTGAACAGACAAACACATCCCTGAACAGACAAATATATTCCCTGGACATACCTCAACATGTCTCCTGAACAAACACCCCCTGAATGTTGAATAGACAAACATTCTCTAAACAGACACACACACTCAGCCCCTGAAGAGACAGTATGTCACTTGAATGCACAAACACATCCCTTAAAAACACAAATCTCTGGAAAATAAAACAAAACAACATCATTTCAACATAAAAGCTTCCTAACAAATTCCTCACCAGATAAACACATCACTTCAACAACAACAACAACAACAACAGTACCACCATCTTTAGTAACACTGCAAAGTCACAAATAATAGTGGACTGGCCATTCAACAAAGTAAAGGTTTACCTAATGAAATTTATTGCTTTGTTTGGCTGAAATAAACATCACAACAAACAAATCCCCCCCCCCCCCCCCAAAAAAAAAAAAAGAAGAAGAGGAAGATAAAAGATGAGATAAAAAGAAAGACTAAAAAGAAGAAGAAGACATTACTCATCAAGGAAACTGCGTACCAATACCAAACTTTTCTCCCTCAGTGTTGGCACTGCGGTGGTGGGCGCTGAAGCAGTGGCCGGTGTCGCTCTGGTAACCCACTGAGTTGATCCAGTTGCCAGGGTGAGCATCTCCAGCAATGTCTGGTCCTGCAATTCCCAGTGTGATGCGGCTTTGGGGGGCTGCAGACCATCGACATAGAGACAACCATCACTGCCAGACATACAGACAACTGTCCACGCTGGACATAGAGACAACCATCATTGCCAGACATACAGACGACTATCCATGCTGGACATACAGACAACCATCATTGCCAGACATACAGACGACTATCCACGCTGGACATACAGACAACCATCATTACCAGACATACAGACATCTGTCCACACTGGACATAGAGACAACCACCATTGCCAGACATACAGACAACTGTCCATGCTGGACATAGAGACAACCACCATTGCCAGACATACAGACAACTGTCCACGCTGGACATAGAGACAACCATCACTGCCAGACATACAGACAACTGTCCACACTGGACATAGAGACAACCACCATTGCCAGACATACAGACAACTGTCCACGCTGGACATAGAGACAACTATCATTGCTGTACAGACAACTGTCCATGCTGGACATAGAGACAACCACCACCACTGGACACAGGTTACAACTACAACATGATCAGATACAAACAACCGCTGAGACATGCTATTAAGGCAACCACCATGTTGAGACATTGAAACAGCCATCTACATAGAATATTAGCACAACCACCATGTTGAGACATTGAAACAGCCATCTACATAGAATATTAGCACAACCACCATGTTGAGACATTGAAACAGCCATGTAGCTACATAGAATATTAGCACAACCACCATGTTGAGACATTGAAACAGCCATCTACATAGAATATTAGCACAACCACCATGTTGAGACATTGAAACAGCCATCTACATAGAATATTAGCACAACCACCATGTTGAGACATTGAAACAGCCATCTACATAGAATATTAGCACAACCACCAAACCATACTTTGAGACAACACATATTTTGACAAGACATTTAGGCAACCACCAAATTCAGATTGTGTGACAACCTACTAAATAGAACATTAACTGATTAAGAGTTTTACTTCCTTCTTCTTTTATTATTTTCTATCTCTCTTTTACACCAGACAAAGACTATGTGTTAAAAGCACTTGCATTTTTAATTGTTCTTTATGTGTCATCATATAGGTGAGTACATTTCTCTAGAGCTGTTCTATTTTGTCAACCTCACCAGCAGTTGTTCACTCATTCCTTGATTAAGAGTAAGACAAAACCACTAAGATCAGAATGTGAGACAACCACTAAGATAGGACATGTATGTAGAGACAACGATCAGGATAGAACATTGAAACAATGTCACTGAAATAGAGCACTGAGACAGCCACCATAAATGGATGCTAGGACAACCATTGAGACTGGACATGTACAGAGACAACCACCATCACAGAACTGTGAGACAACCATTGAGACAGGACATGTACAGAGACAACCACCATCACAAAACAGTGAGACAGCCATTGACACCAAGACCCACCCAGTGTGTGGATCTGAGCGAAGAAGTATGGGTGTTCAGGCGTCAGTGGACTCAGGTGCTGCAGAAAGTTGCATGTCTCTGAGAACTGCTTAAGACGGACATTGCAGATCTGTCCCAACAGTGGTGCTGAGTTGTCAAAGATGACATCACCAGCGCAGCGGAACAAGGACATTTTGATGTAGCTGTGTATGTTGTATATCTGCAAGGTAATTGCATATGAAATGGAAACTAACATGGAGAGACAGTGGAGTCAAACTGGCACAGACATGAGCACACTGCACACAATGCTATATGGGCAATATTTCCCAGTCATTAATCTTGACATAATGACACTCTCATGAAAATGCTGCCTGTGCTGATTCATTACCCAGTCAGGACAAGGTGTGGAATTCCAGACACAGATGTGTGCTGGTACCTGAGTTTGGCTCATCCTCAGGACACTAAGTGAATGTGATCCTTTTGCATGCATATATATATATATAATACACACGGGGGACCTCGGTTTATCATCTCATCTGAAGCACTTTTGTAGAGTGCACGGGTAGAATTTGACTCCAGAGAAGTCTCCAGGCAGACGCAAAGCCAAGCACGTAATGCCTAATGGCCACTCACCCATGTGGTGGCCACTCTCGATCGTGTGTAGGCCTAACTTCTGGCTTTCGAGAGGAGCACTTGTACTTGTTCTGCGCCTCCGTCTCTCTTCTTACACACACACACACACACACACACACACACACACACACACACACACACACAGGCGCGCGCGCGCGCGCGCACACACACACACACACACACACACACACACACACACACACACACACACACACACACACACACACGCACACACACACACACACACACACAGAGGCACGCACAGAAATCAGCCGATCAGTTACACAAACGAACGAAACTGGTGAGTGCATTGGAAGGATCTGAGCGAAGAAGCATAATATTCTTGACTTCGAAGAGTTTCTGATGACTGCCGCCAGACTGAGAGGAACAGACACTGGCTGGTCATGTTGAATCTGAGCCAGTTTTAACCTTGCTTACAGCAATGATTAGCGGACACTTACCGCCAACCTACACACACGTCATATTAGGTCACCTCTGCCAACTGCAATCAGGTGACACGGCTGAGAGGACATGATATCACTTCACACTTGTGAGGTGCGACCAGCTTCCGGCCATGTTTCCCTCGTTGTCAAAACATTTGGTCCAAGGGAGGTAACCGAGTTCAACTAAGAGAGGTTACGCCGAAAGAACCATATTTTACTTACATAGCAGAGTGTTTCCCCTTAGACGACTAAACGGGACCTACAAGATCTTCACATATGTGTGCGATCGTTTCGCATGTGTGTACCCAGGGAACCTCGATGTCCTCAGTACCTTTTAAATAGACGTACGAAGTTCAAAACAACGCAGCTCATTTGAAGTTAAAAGATCCTAGGACAGACCACATTGTACACCTCATCTGCTGCCTATTATTATTAAGACACCTGATAGCATTAGTTCATGGCATCCTCATGTCCTTTGATGCTGGGACAAGTCGACATTTTGTTTTTATGTTGCTTTACGTCCACGGAGGCGGGATAACCTATTAGGGACGGGGACAGAGTGGGAAAGGGGCCAGGGTGATTGGCTCGACCGCGGAAACCGCCCGAAAAAGACCGGAGAGACCGTGGACCGCCGCCAGAACAATGGAAGTGTCAGTTAAGGCGGTGTCCCCTCGCCATTGCCCAGCGACTTGTGCACTGCGCAATTGCTCTTTCAACTGCTGTGCTGGACAGAGTCACTAAGACAATGTCCGTTGCACCGCTGTTGACGAACAACTTGGACAACTCAAAGCAAAAGACGTCCAACTTGCTCAGCGCCCATCTCCACCTCCCTACTCATGATCTCTTCTGGGCAAAAGTGAGGGTCCAGCTCCACCTCCCTCCTCTAAGATCTCTTGATCTTTTGGTCTCGCCTGGAACCCTGACGAAGTCGACATAGCCATCCTCAGCTTTAGTAAGGCCTTCGACATGGTGTCACACAAGAAATTCCTTCACAAGCTCGACCACTATGGTGTCAGGGGGGCGCTCCACGGCATCTGGCTCACAGCCTTCCTCACCCAACGGAGTATGAAGGTTGTCACTTTGGAAGGCGAGTCCTCTGACGAGGTCCCTGTAGAGTCTGGAGTCCCGCAGGGCACAGTTCTCGGTCTTATCCTCTTTCTCTATCATGTCAACGACCTCCCCTCCTGTGTAACATCCCAGGTCCGGCTCTTTGCCGACGACTGTCTTGTCTACAGAGAAAGCAATAAGTTCCGTGACCACATAACTTGACCCTCCAAAATGACCTGAAGCAGCTTGAAGCCTGGGCCCAAAAATGGGTGATGAAATTCAATGCAAAGAAATGTCTCATTGTGAGCATTAGGCACAAAACTCAGTTTTTCTATAGCCTCAACAATGAAATTCTAAAACATGTACCCAACAACCCATACACTGGTGTCCAGTTCTCGTCACCGAGACGTCAAATGGCACACAGACATCAACAACATCACCAAAGGAGCCAGTTCCACCCTTGGCTTCCTTAGAAGGAACCTTAGAAACTGCCCCCAGGACTGCAGACGCATAGCCTACCTATCCCTAGTCAGATCTACCTGAGTATGGATCCATCATCACAGTATGGGAGCCCCACAAAATGATCAGGCAGACACTGACTGACTTGAACGGATCCAACGCCAGGCTGCACGCTTCACTGTGAATGACTACCACGTGACTCAGTCCAGGGAACCAGGCTGTGTCACCAATATGCTCCATAAACTAGACCTCCCCACCCTACAGGACCAGCTGACATGAACAACAATGCCTCTCTTTCTTCTTTAAGGTAGTTGAGGGGCTGGTACTGGCCATTCCAGTCACCAGAACAGTTCTTAAAACCCCTTCCAGCAAACAAAAGACAAATTAGGCCAACAAAATTCCAGGACTTGACAGCAAAGAACATTATAGACAGACAAGCAACACTAAACTCCAGACAGCCCTTCTTAGTCCCTCACTCAAATATACCGAATAGCATAAGAACTCTTTTTTTCTTTCTTTTTTGTTGTTGTCCGCACCACCACTGACTGGAACCACCTCAGTGACGACCAGGTGAAGGCCCCCACACTCAAGGACTTCAAACGATTGATCGCCACCCAAAGCACCATCTAATCCACACTGATGCGCGCACTTCTTCTTCTTCTTCAGGTGATGTTTAATGTCCTCGGATGTCAGTTGACATATTAGGGACAAGCTGAGACCAGCGCGTGACCATGGTTCAATATTGCTTTACATCCACAAAAACCATGAGGCTCGTTAGGATGGACAGCCCAGGATGCTCGCCTCAACTCACACAGCTCCTGAACAATGAAGCGCACTCCCCTCCCATCATATTTATACCTAAAGTTAGGTGAGGTAATGTATCATATCAAGATCAAGATCAAAAGAGCAAAAATGTTGTCATTGTCCAGAGTGGAGAGAATATCGTTTGCAGTATGTTACAAAATGGTCTTGGTGCTGTGTCCCACTCGATAATCCACAACTACAACAAAAACTGGTAAGACTTGATAGAGCTGCCCCCATTCACAGCTGCTGTAGCCACGCAAGGCAACCAGAATTTGCTGTTAGGGATTAATGAAGTCTATAGTCATTTTTTTAAATGTATACCTTCATTCGCTGAACTTGTAAGCGGTGTGTGCTTACATTCATGGTGTCCTTTGTCCATGAGATCAAATGCTATAGAAATGACCACTATTGTTGTTGTTGAAGTGTTGCTTAGTGTCCTCAGATGTCATTTGACATATTAGGGACAAGTTGTGACCAATGCCGAAGCACGGTTCAATAAATCTTTACGTCCACGGAAACCAGAAGGCTCGTTAGGACGGACAGCCCAGGACGTCCACCTCGACTCTCACACAGCTCCTGAACTATGAAGGAAATGCGATGATGATGAATTGATGCTTAATGTCCTCAGATGTCATGAGACATATTAGGGACAAGTTGTGACCAATGCCGAAGCACGGTGCAATAAATCTTTACGTCCACGGAAACCAGAAGGCTCGTTAGGACGGACAGCCCAGGACGTCCACCTCGACTCTCACACAGCTCCTGAACTATGACCACTATTAACAGTACTATGGACCTATATATGTCTATAACGATAGGTCCACGCATAGTACGCTACTAGCACTATTGTGTAGTAGATAAACATTCATACAGGGATGTGTGGGCTGTACCGGGAGTGGGGAGGAGGGTAGGTGTGACCGATGCAGGGAGGGGAGATGTGGGACTGATCAGGAGGTGGGCATGCCTCCATCTCCCGACTTCAGCTGCAGACTGGTGAATGTCCACCACCTCGCCATGGTCTGCACATTCCTGTGCTTGTACTTCCCTATTACAGTTCATTGATGGTAGAGGTGTCAAACTATCATGAAGAAAGACCAATGTGTGAAGATTTATGACAGTCAGTACCAGGTTTGTAGAGAAGTGGTGTTCATGTCAGGTGCAAGTCATGTTGTTTTAACATTGTCATTTTCTTGGTTGAGAATTTAATGTCACTTTTATTATGAACAAAATACATGCATGTCCTTTACTGTTGCTGAAGTATGTTGCTGTTGATACTGACATTGCATGTTTATTAAAGTCTGCAGCTGTAAGATGTAAAACAATTGTGTCACACACACACACACACACACACACACACACACTCTCTCTCTCTCTCTCTCTCACACACACACACACACACACACACTCTCTCTCTCTCTCTCACACACACACACACACACACACACGCACACACACACACACACACACACACACTCTCACACACACACTCACACACACACACACACACACACACACACACACACACACACACACACACACACACACACACACACACACACACACACACTTCCTTCTTTTGCTCTGAAATAAGAGAAAAAAAGATTTTTAAGGAGTAAGCTTTACTGATACACTGCATCAAGCAAATATATGACTAATGATACAAACCAATAAAACCCCAAAGGCTGTTCCAGACAGAAGAAAGAGGTATTTGATCAGTACAGCATAATCAAGGTTGAAAGGATCTACAATAAATTGTTTGTATATGAAGCAGATTTTAGCAATGCATGTCAACATGCTCACTTCAATCTGCTTTTTTGTTGTTGTCAACACCACAAAGTTAAAAATTTGGTTTTTAGCTGAAATCTAAATATTCACTGACAATTTTTTTTTACACGTATTTAAAAACAACAACTATTTTACACTTTTCTTCTTCTTCTACTTTAACTGTCATCCTACAGTGACCCTGTACCGTGGACATGAAGTTAAAAATCCAGTCACTAACTTTTAGTTTAAACAATCCTGGAATTTCAAGGCCTGAAACTTTGGCATGCATCCATTTGAGGATAGTAATAAGAAAACAAAAGACGGAAAGCTCATGCTGATTTTTAAAAGAATTTGATACATGACCAATCAATCAATGTTTTATGTCTGTTCACAGCAAGGGGATATTTTATCCCCCCCACCCCACCCCTTCCCCCCCACCCCAAAAAAAGAGAAGAAAAAAAGAAAGCATATATACTAGAATATCATGCTGACTTACCCACAAGGATGAACAATCAATTTAACAATGGAATTTATAACATCAGTATTATACAAAATATTTCTCATATAGCCCATAAGTGAAACAAGCTCCTTGTTTGTTGGTTCACCAAATCTACATTGCATCTGAACTTTATTTTGTTGTGATCTTGTATTTGAAATAATGTCAAATTTAAAGTGTTACAAATTGATAGAGTCAGCAGAAGTTATAATCTGCAAGTGTTAATCAAAAGACCTTGACAAGTGTCCAAGAAAGAATTAAACAAAATTCTAAATCAACAGAAAATGCATAGTTACTTTGTTATACAAATTAAAACAGTCCATTAAGAGCATATGCCTGAACTAGTCTGCCAATTTAACAAACCTTACAAAGTGTGTACTTGATTGGTTAAAAACTTATCACCAAAATAATATCTTGAATCTTGAATGCAACATAAAAAGTGTTATGACTCTGAAATGTGTACAATAATGGTCATTACAATTGGCATGAATTGAATGGATTAGAGCAGACAGCTCACTAAGTACCTACCATCAAGAAAAAAACGAATTTTTAAGACTGATAGTGTCCATTGAAATCATGGGTGTTTTGCCACACCTTGATGGCTAAACAATAATCATTACACTAAACAAACCTTTCCATGCCAGTCCAAAACTGCAAATGAAATAAAAGGAATAATTAAACCAATAAGAGTCATGTTAACAACACAGCCTGGTCCATATTTTCATGCTGATGTCAACTCCACTGTGGCTGAACCAAAATTGAGTGTGCTTGGTATTTTTGGAAGAAATTCATTGTCAGTGCATGCTTCAAAAGGAAGGAAATCGTACAAATAACCTGTCTACAGTGCTGTATCTTGTCTGGAACATCCATCAAAAGTAAATCCAATACACATCAATCTGATTATCACAATGCAAAGAAAAAATTGCTAAAATAAGACTGGGAAATGATTAGTTGACCCTATTCCAAAATGTAACCCTCTACACACATGTCTTTTTTCCATCAATGTTCTGAACTGTGACAATAGTACAAACTGTTCAGAGTTCTCTGAACCACAGTATGGCTGGATCTGGATCAGGGATGGCATTCATCACTCTAAGTGGCAGCCGTAGGCCTAATGACAATGACTGGACCACTATCAGTCTGGTCTGTGGCTCACTGAAGTTAAAACAAAGATCTGTCACCAACTGATTGTGAGAGCTTTGAGCCAAATATGCAGTGCACATCTTCCCCCTCTATGTTTTAGTTTTTGTAACTGTTCATTTGATGCAAGGTAGTATGCAAGAAGGGAGAGGAGCCCATCCCTAATAGTCCTTATGGTCTCTGTGGACATAAAGCAACATTAAACTGAACTGAAAGAGGGAGAGGAAGGAGAAGCCCTACTGGAAAGAGAAAACAAATAAAAAATACTGGATAAAGTTTAGAACTTTTCATTGGCAAATAAAAGCAAGATGGTGAAAGAAATGCTATATATCAGACCATGGTCAGAAATGGAAATATTTCCCTTCTTTATATTGCCAGACATGCAGTCCCCTTTCTTACCATGATGTTGGTAATTGTTCATTCCACTGTTTCATGCCATAACTCTCTTAGACACTGATCCCTGAGGAGGCCAAGACAGGCACTGCATTAGTGTTGCACATGCTTCCCCCCTTATAATTGTCACTTTCCATCAATCATTAATCTTGCCTCAAGGTATGGTCAGCCACAGTTTAACCATATTCCTTTTAAACATGTGTGGCTGTTCATTGACCCTTAGTCAAAAACAAAGATATAAACAAGAAGAGCAATAACATTCAGACAAGTGCAAAATAACAAAAGAACTTTTTTATTATCTCCCTTAAATATAGCATGTGAAGCATATCATGATCTTTTTAATGCATGCAGCAACCGTACAACACTTACTTGGACAAAAATCTAAACAACACTATTTGCAGTTTCCTTTTCTGACATGTGATCTTGAAACAAGGTCACCAAGTCTGGCATGACTCTGTAGGCTCCAAGCAAAATTGTTATCATTGAAAGTCATAGTTTAAACAGTGTCTGAGAAAAAGTCAATGCTAAAGATATTTTCTATTTTTAGGGGGGTCAAATCAGGAAACAATTAGTCCCCTTAATAAATTCAAACACAAAGGTTTAAAAAAAAAAAGCTTATATATATGCAAATAAGACACAGACACACAATATGCAAATCTTCAGGGAAATCCCCTTTGTCAAGCCAAAATATGACACTTAAACAAAGTTAAACGTTACAAATGATGAAAAATGAGAGTGAAACTTATCTTTTGGGGGTTGAATTGTTGTCACTTGTTCAATGATTTTTTCTTTCTTTTTTTCCTTTAATAAATACAAAAGTGAAAAGTATTGGTACACTCCTGGTCTAGCAGATTTAGTTAGCAACCATACAAAGTTTCAACCTAATGAAATAAGGATTAACACTTTCAGTCAAAACTGTATGACACTGCTGTGACCTTGAAAATGGTCAAGGTCAGTGAAAGTGGTAATAACACATGAGCATAGTACCATCATGCAAAGTTTGACATTGATCACATTTATAATGTATGAGAAAATTGGACTGTTGAAGTTGCTGACACCCATGGATGCTCAAGCCTGAAAGTTTGTTATTATAATGCATTCTGTTGACAAATCCCAGCTTACATTACACAAGAGAAGCAATGATAAATATGCACTGAATAAGAGATTTTGGATTAATATAGAAACAACTTGAAAATATCTATGCATTTTATGGGAGAATATATGCTCCAGCGGATATGTAGTGTTTTGCTTGTAGCTCAGTATTTTGTAGTGTGATATCAATATTATGAGAGTCCACTCAGATATGAGCAATCTATAAACCTGTCAAGTACACAATGATTGTAATCCTTTACACTATCTCTCATCATTTGTGTGTGTGTGTGTGTGTGTGTGTGTGTGTGTGTGTGTGTGTGTGTGTGTGTGTGTGTGTGTGTGCGTGCATGTGTGTACAAAATATGTGGAAGCACACACCCAAGCACTGAAAAATTGCAGGCATTACTATGAAAGAGCAAAAACTATTGTCAGCCTATAACCATACATGTAAACAACAGTAGTCTGATTTATGATATACCCAGCAGTACTTAGTGTAACAGTTGTTGCAAACAACAGAAAACCATACAAATGACAGCAGAACAGTACGTAGAACAGCTGGGACGACCTATAATTGTTGGATACCTATATGTTGTTCTGAGGTCCCACACACTGTTAGTTCATAATAATAATAATGGTGATAATAACAGCAGTAACAATAGATAACTTTCATATAACTCTATTCTCTGATCTTCACAAACTCACTGCAGTTTACAGATCAGGGCTCCCTCCAGTTGTACATATTCTTAAATTTAAAAGGACGCACTAAGTGTAGGTCTCAGGGTCCCAGGGGATGCATCAAGTTATGTTGCTTTTTAAAGTCCATACCTGCTGTTACGGACTGACTGAAAATGTAGTCCTATGAAGAAGTTAATGAAAGGATTCCTCTGAGGTCCATGACATTTACAACAGGCTGTGTGCACTGAGCCCTGCAATTCTTGTACGACTTCTATTTCAAAACCAACAGCTACTTTTACAATGAAAAGTAAACAGTCACCAAAACCTGAAGTTCCAAACTACACAGCTTAGTTCACAACAGTGAGACACAGCTAACACTAAGATAACAAACACATAATGTGTGTGTGTGTGTGTGTGTGTGTGTGTGTGTGTGTGTGTGTGTGTGTGTGTGTGTGTGTATGTGTGCATGTGCGCTTGCGTGCATGCATGTGTATGCATGCATATGTGTGCGCATTTATGTATGACTGTGTACTTGTGTGCTATATGATAGGGACAGCCCTTGCCATTAGCTACAATTAATTTGAAATCTAGTCAGGAGAGGAGAAAAAATCAACAACAACAAAAATCCCCCCCCCTCCCCCCCCAAAAAAAGGTCACTGCTTTAAACAAAATCTGAAACAAGAATGATTGGTAGCCCTCTAAAATAAAATGCATAAAATGTTGAAAATAACACTATTAGGATAAAACACAGCATGCACAGTTTGGGGCTAATCCCCTTTTCAAGCCTGCACACAAAACAACACAGCTCAACCAAAAGTAGATAAGTATTCCACATCTCACTGTTCACCATGTAACTCTTGTTTAAGTCTTGTTTTGTAGTTTGCTAAAGGGGATTATCCCAAAATTTGCATGCTGTGTTTTGTCCTGATAAATAGCCTTCTTTTGAACCTTTTATATATGTGTTGCTTTAACATGTCCAAGCAATAGCATGAGTTCTGCACTCAATGTAATAAAACACATGATAATAGTAAACATGATTTCCATTGAGAACTCCAATTCACTGTCATGATGATCACCACAACAAAAAAGAAGAAAAAGGGAATATTTATGTTGACAACAACAATAATGACAAATATGATCCAAATCACACCTTAAAACAAGCAGTAATGAAAAAGCTAAGCATCATCATACATGTACCATGTTAATGTGATGGACATGATAGCATTACAATGAAAGCTGGGGGGTGGGGGGTGGGGAGGCACAAGCAAATGGTCAAATATATGCTATTACAGTATTAGCCTTTAAAGGAATCAAAGCACTTAATTGGTCTGAAGTTTTTATTTCTACCTCTTCTACCTGCTGGTGCAAAATGTTGGTAATGTGAGAAGGCTGGCTCCTTTAACAGCCTCATCTGGAACTGAAGCTTTAAAAAAAACTGCAAATGACTGCCTTGCTGCTCTGAGGAACAGGCTCTAAGTCTGGTTACAGTACATTTTTTATGCTGTAATAATATGAATACCAAAGAGATAGCCTTCAAGAGACAGACACAGACAGACAAATGACAGCTTATACACATGTACAAACACACACACATAGTCCAAATGAGTGCTTATACACATGACTGTACACACACACACACATAGTCCCAAACTCAGCGTACCATACACTGGAGGTTAAATCCACTGCCCTTGGCATTAATCACACTGCTACTGTCTAAAAATGGTAATCAGCTTGACCAGAATGCCTGAGCTAACTATCCCCACCACATTAACAATACATACAAACATGGGGGGGGGGGGGGGGGGGGGGGGAATCCCAAACACACTGACACAACTCTGTTCTCCATACAAAACTGCAAAATGAACACCAAGACCAGGTAAAATAATGAACAGTCTTGACAGTTGTAACACAGAGTCAATTTTCTATGGCACAGATTTCTATATGCATAATCCATCATGTTTAAATGAAAGACACAAGCAAAAACAAAAACAAAAACAACGTGCAAAAACAAATTTAAAATCAGAGACCGAAATGGCATTATTCAAAAACATATGTCATTTCTATGAACATGACCAATCATTTACTGGAAATATATATATGCCAGAAAAATAATCTTGTATACACACACAAAAGTTTCACATAGTCACTGACCGTGTTAATCCTCATAATGTGTGTGTGTGTGTGTGTGTGTGTGTTGTTATTGAACTTTGACTCTGCTTTGTCTTAAAAGTAGGATTTTAAGTTATGAAATGGAAAGCTATTTATAAATTGTGTGTGTGTGTGTGTGTTTGTTGGTATTGAAATTTTACTCTCCTTTGTCTTAAAAGTAGGAACTTTTACTTTGCCTGTCTTAGTCTTAGATGTAGGACCATATTTTACATTGGAACGTTACTTATAGTGTGTGTGTGTGTGTGTGTGCGCGCGTGCATGCGTGCGTGCATGCATGTATGCATTCGCGCGCGCATGCGCAGGTGTGCATGTGTGCGAGCAGGTGGGTGGATGTGGGTGTGGGTGTTGTTTTGGTGGTGCAGATGGGTGTATACCTCTAATTATGCTCATTGAAGTATGTCAGTGTTGTTGTTTGCTTATGTTTGTATGCTTACCGCTTTTGAGACATTTTCCTTGTTGTAAAACTTGGTGAGTAAAGAATCTGAATCTGAAATCTGAATCCTCATAACCTAAAACTATTTCACTCTGCAGACTGTAATAACTCAAACACAGATAACTGTATGCTCAGGAAATAACCATTATGCTATGCCATGGCAGCTGTCTAAACCAAGCATATGGTCAGATAAGATAATAATAATAATAAAGTGTAATTTGTTTTTTTTATCTCACCACTTTGAGCCCCACCACACTAACAATACTAACAATACACGCAAACATTTGGGTGTCTGTGTGTGTGTGTGTGGGGGGGGGGGGGGGGGGGGCATCCCATACAGGTTGACACAGACAAAACTGTTCTCCAGACAAAACTGCAAACTGAACACCAAGACCAGGCAAAATAATGAACATGCAGTCTTGATAGAGTTGTAACACAAAATCCTTTTTCTTCTTCTATGGCACAGATTTGTATATAAATGATCCATTGTATTTAACTGAAAGACACAAGAAAAAAAGAAGAAAAAACAAAACAAAAATTTCACAATCACAAAAATAAATTTTAAAGATGAAGAGAGAGACCAGAATGGCATTACTCAAAAGCATGTCATCTCTATGAACATGATTATATTGGAAAGATGAGATCTAAAGTCTACTGAACTAAAAATATGATGCACTGAATTCAGGAAAAACTAAGATACTACATATAATATTGACAAGAATTAAGAAAATTTGCAAAATGTGACAAATAGAACAAAGGGACATAATTAAAATTTGAAACTGTTAGCATGAAAAGAAAGTAAGAATCATTAAGACATAAAAAAATTAAAAGAAGAAGTGTGTGACATACTCTACAAAACCTGGAACATGCTGCGTGTCTGAAATGGGGTCAGACATTCAACTTAACTGAAATAACACATGAAATTATACATGACAAACCGTGTGGCATTCTCCATGAACAAAACGATTTGTGACAATACACATGATTGATGTAAACAAAGCATCATTAAAACAACATGTGTTCACAAAAATCTCACATTTTCAATTTGCGAAAAAAATGGGTGGGGTGGGGTGGGGTGGGGAATATACACACAAGAAGAACATGTGCTGTAAGTAAATAGCTGGGTTTTGAATTCAGACAGTGGGGAGATTTCACAGACTGGAAGCAGTGAATTCCAGCCAGTTGGAACAATGAAGCTAAAAGGGTGCTGACCAAAAGCTTTCTAATTACATTTAGGAATTTTCAAAAGCTTCCTGCTTGGGGACTGGAGGATGCATGATGTTTGATATGTGCAAAGCAGGGCTGAAGTGACACAGAAGGAAATTGTAGCAATCAGTCTGAGATGAATGCAAGTCTATCAAATGGTAATGATCTCTTTTCAAATCAACAGCAGAGAAAAATATGTACATAGTTAATTATATCAGCACAAGACTGACGACAGTACAATGCATGGGAATAAACAAGATAGTGTATAGTGGAACACGAATATCAAGGCACACATCAAAAACATAAAGTCCTTCAATGAGTTTTAACTGATTTTTGCACAGAACACAAAATAAGGTTATTCACAAATATGCAGTAGTTCCTAATCCCCCCCCCTCCTCCCCCACCATCACCACCAAAGTTATGCAGTTTCAGATGAAGGCAGGATGAAAGAGGTGAGTAGTGGGAAACAAATGTGGCTAATTGGCACTCAGTGCATTGTTGGATGGAGAGCCAGTACAGTGAATTCAGGAACTGTGTTTCGTGCTAACTGTGCTTTTGATGAAAGATCAACTGAGCCAGACTGCTCTTTATTTTCTTAAGCCGGACCGTCTGCTGTGAAATGATACCTGAGGGAACTGAAACACAGTTCTACACTTCAGGACCAACAGCATTCCATCACCAAACACAGACAACAGCAAACATGCCCATCCAGACTGTGTTAAAACACACAAATTTCACACAAGTGAACAAATCATGGGTTAGGTATTTAAACACAATGCATTAAGTCACAAGCAAAAGTCTGATTCACTGTCCAGATTTATGCCATGCACATTATGAAAGAAGATTTGGAAAAGAAGAAGAAGAAAATGAATGAATTAAAAAGGTAGAATTCCTGGTCATAGGCTAAGCCAGCATAACTATATTCTGACATACTTCATGCTCAAAACAGAGAGCCTTCAATAGCTCTGGGAACACGGTACAGAGTACCTCAATTTCTGTGTCTGTGGTACCCCACTGCAGGGTGAGAAGGGAAAAAAAAAGGGGGGAGGGGGGAGTTGTTCATGTAGATGAACAGAAGCCCCATAAATATTACAGCAATGATGACAAAATATACTAAATGAATGCATATGCTTCCCATGTCCACTGATGAGCAGCATGTTACATTAGTAATGACAGAGGAATGCAGCCTTTGTATGAAACAAAAGTCCACAAGGAACACCCCATCAAAGCTAAACAAATGGTTGGTAGTTGACAGAATGTACAGATCACGTCTGGGCAAGCTTCTTTAAAACACCAAACAGTCCAAAGAAAAGGAAAAGAGTATTATTAATGGACAGAGCACTAGTGATGTCACCCATTTTAACTTAGGAAAAGGGATGTGCAAAATGCAAAGCAACAATGAAATAAGACAGTCCAATAAAAAGACATTAACAATGAAATGTCACTGACATAAAAACCTCAAGTACAAAAGTATAGATATATTTAATGAACTGATATAAATATACATATATTTGCATATTTCCCATCTTCCTTCACTCATATCACTTCCTGTAATTCAAACAGTAAAATTCATTGACACTATAACAGAAATCCATGCTAATATAAGCTAAATACAAGAACACCCCCTCCAACACACACTCAATTTTGCAACATTCATAAGCTCAGCTTGCTAGCTTGATCAAAGGTGTAGGACAAACTGCTCTGAGCTGGTCATGGGAAGATGCTAGCCCTGGGCTGCAATGGACATGGAACACTCAACATAGAATCTCTTTTCTGGAATACAGCAGTTGTCTTTCTTCTTCAGCAAAACAAAATACATGGGCACATAAGAAAGTAACTGCTTCGGTCCAGCCAAAAAATAACGACAATCTAAAGGAATGCCATTGGCATCAGAGCGCTTTCCACAGCATGTACGGCAACTCTCACATGGATTTGAAGGTCACCATATACTCTGGGTATGCTTGTGTGTCGTTGAAGATCACGTACATGGTTGGATTGGCAATGGAATCTGTTGCAGAGTCATAGAACATGTTTGATCCTGATCTCTGTGGCAAAATTCGCATATCTTTATGACCCTTTACGGAGCAGCCGACTAGGACTTTACACTGGTATACCTTACGGTTTCCCGACAATGGGTCCGGTGGACTGTACCTGGTTTGAACCGAGTATGAACTGTTTACCGCAAAGTAGACTCCTTCTCCATACTGAGTGGCTGTCGAAATGTAAATACAGAGAACAAAATCAGATCAAATGACTCAATGAGTAGACCAAAAAACCAATAAATGTATGAAACAGAAATGTCAAGGTTTCATATCAAATGGAGATGAAATGCACCGGAGGGAAGAAAAGTGTAGAAAGAAAGAGCAAGTACTAAAGTTAAGAAGGGTCACATTAATACAATGATGATGATGATGATGATGATGATGGTGATGATGATGATGATGGTGATGATGACAACTACCTGCAAGCTCTTCACTGGTTACCGATCCAAGTCAAAATAGACTACGAACTGTCAACTATCTCAAACAAACAAAAGTTTCAACAAAACGTGAGTTTTGGGGGTAATCCCCTTTATCATGCTACCAAATGACACTTAAACAACAGTTAAATGGTTAAAGAAATGATGAAAAATGAGATGGAGAGCTTAAGAAGAATGATGATGAAGGCATGACAAATAAAAATGAAATTGCTTCATCAAAGGGTTGTGGAATTAAAAATGTGTACATGCCTGAACCAACCCCATTTCAGACTCTCTCTCATTTTTACTATCATGTAAGCAAAATGAAAGCTTCAAGAACTTAATTAGTCAACACCAAATCTTGAAACAGTAATTCTGAATCTTTTTCTTTGAAATACAATATTTTCACATGATCACTTCATAAATCGCCTCACTCTCATTCCAGAACATGAACATGGTCAAATTTCCACCATGACAACCCATAACCCATGCAGATGTCTGCCCACCACTCCTCATGGTGCTATGTCCACCTATGTGTTGCTAAAAACAAAACAGAAAACAATCAATATTATCCAGTGCGCTAAGCTGTCACCATCTAAACACCTACAGCACACTGATTCCAAATGTCAGCACTTGATTGCCAAGTTTGTAAAGATTTGCTTCTTGGGTCAAATTAAATGTAAAAAGTTCTTTACCATTTTTACCACAGTAGCTACGGTTGAATCCATATATGTTGATGTTGTCAACGGCAGAAGGTGCTGTTCCATGCCAAAGAGTCTTTTCGATCTCCACGCCTGGATTCTGTGCCTGCAGCTGCGCCTTCTTGGTCTGGTACTGGCAGTACAGAGTCTTTGTCTGTATCCGCTCAACCTTGGGCATCACACAAAACACAGGCATATCACTGGAAAGTAAGCAACATAATTTCAACACCCTTGTCACCTTTTGCAGACAGAATCAAACACAGGATGTGTGTGTTGACCATCAAACAAGGGTGCGTTTGACTGAACCAAGCTGAACAGTCATGACTGTAGGGTTGGCTCTGAACTACTAAATGTCCTCTGGTCTGTTTGTAAACTGCTTTGACGATTCAAAGCCTGTGACTGTGACCTTGTTGGTAGTTACCCTGACTTTTCACAAACATCCCAAGTTTGCAGCAAACCACTTCACCTCAGCTTTGAAAATCTATGACTAAATCTTCCACTAACATTTTTCATGTCTCTCTGGCTCACAAAAAGTCACATGCTTACTAAGTTGGTTGCCCTAATAGTCAGTACGTCTCTGTGGAGGTAAAACAACATTGAACTCAACTCACATAGCATGTTTCAGTCCATCAGAAAACTACTTCCTACCCAGAATATATCTGTTTTTAAAAAGGTTCTATCACCTGTGGGGCAGAGAATATTTGGAATGAAAGAAACCATACCACTGGAAACAGTCTTTTGGGGAGCATGTAATCTGCATAATTTTTTTTACCACCTTGCAAGAAAATCTGAAACAAGATCCAACTCGTAAAAGGTTAAAATGAATGAGTTTAAGTGATGTTTTTGTAGCCTGATACCCCCAAAACTTGCATGTTGTGTATTGTCATAATAAATAGTGTGTATGTGTCAGCCTTTTATATGTTTGGATCTTTTCCACCTTGCATTTACTCAGCAGCCATTATTACAGGTGATTCAGGTCTCCGTTGCTGTCACTCATTTTTACACATCATGTCAGTCAAGCACTATACCAATGTCTCCATTTGTTGATCCTGCACATGCACTTGTCCTGTTGGGAAGGTGAGGGGAAGGGGGGATTCTACTACAAAGAATAAAACACGATCTTGACAGAATAAAATAACTGATCTACAATTGAAATATTCATACCATGATCACAGTAATCTTTTGATTGCCCAAAGTTGCCATGAATTTGGCTTCCACTTCCTTGTACTCTGTGTCTGTTGCCTTCAGCAAAACCACCAGGAGGTCATCTGTCTGTGGACTCCAAACAGTTGGTAGCTGAACTTCAGACCCTGCACACACACACACACACACACACACACACACACACACACACACACACACACACACACACACAGGTATGCACACACATACACACACACACACACATAGGTATGCGCACACATACACACACACACACATACAGGTATGCACACACACACACACACACACACACACACACACACACACACACACACACACACACACACACACACATTATGCAGGGTTAATAAATAACACAACTGCCATCTAGCACACTACTCAACAGTAAGTGTTCTTAAAACATCAACAATCTTGGAACAGCTTAGAGTTGAGATAAAGAATATCAGAGAGAAAAAGAATGCTCAAGACATAAATAAAATGATCAAACTGCATTGCATACCTCCAGACATGATTTGGTGGCCACCAATACTTAGCAAGTCCAAAGAGCTGCAGAGAAAAGAATAACAAACCTTTCACTTTGATTCGACGGCTGACCACCACGGAATTCTGTGGGTCATTTTTGGGGTATTCCACCATCTCTTTAAAGTCAATGACACAAACTCCGTCAGAAGCATCCTTAAACTCAACTTGCTTCTTGTTCTTTTTGAAGGCAGCTTCAATGATGCTGTTGATATGGGGAGGATACTCAACTCGTTCTGTTCCTGTGGGTTGGATCTGTGTGAAGACATTCAAATCAACTTGTTTTAACAATTCAGCAAAGAAATGCAAGACATGGGTCGACAGCACATTTTATCATGGTGCTATCAGCGTTATAATCTCCCATTTAGCTGGGTTTTGTGCATGCGCGCATACATGTGCACACATGTATGTACTCTCATTTAGAATCTCATTTACATGTGAACGTAGCGAGTCTGCTCAAGAGGGGAGAATAGCGCCATATAAAAAACAGTCAACAACAACCCATGACAATTTAAGAAAGGCCAAAAAACCCATCTCCAGGACGTGCCCTGACAAATTAAAAAACACTCTGTCCTGTTTGCTCACTCATGTTGGAACTTGGACATACTGTGACTGTATTTTCTGTATCCCCCTTCCACCCCATTTGTGTCATTTTCAATGAGTATTATCACCCACTGCACTGTTGTTGAGCACCTTGTGTGTTAGCTGTCATTGTCATCATCCTCATGTTACATAAAGCACTTCCAGCCCAAACACAACGGAACACCCCAGAAATTTTCTTCTTTATTATTAATACTTACATCTATGAAACACCACTGAACCATGCTGGCCACCAAGTTGTCCTGCAAAAATTCTGCAATATCAGCGTATGCATCCAGTACGTGATTTCTCAATCCACGCAGGGTGATGGAACCTTCCTCAGGCTGGACATTCGTGTCAACACTGTGCTGCATGCCAATGGAGCGAATTGTACGAACCTGATTGACACAAGAAGAGGCGACTCACAATCACATTGAGAAAATAATACATTCGCTGTAGCCTGTAGCGCAAGGAACTCTTCTGCAGTATTGAAAAGAAATTTGTGTTCAATGCAATTTCAGTCTTCTGCAATCTTCACATCAGTCAAAATGAAGAAAAGCTGTCATGAGCATGTGAAACTTGATAGATTTATTAATAATGCAGAGTTTCCAAAACATCTCTCAAACAGCATCCCCATGCACACATGCACAGTCAGTAGGACAGCTTGAAGAGGTGAGATTTGAAAGATGATTTGAAAGATGTGAGTGTGTTTGATGACCTAACTTTGTAAGGGCGACTGTTCCAGACAGATGGTGTAGCATAAGAAAAAGATCTCTGACCAAGTGAGTGCATGCACCCACAGGAAAGTCAAAGAATGGAAGTATCAGAAGAAGAGTGTAGCTGGCAGGTTGGTCTGTAAACCTTCAGTAGTTCCATTATGTAGACAGAGCAGTAGAGCTGAGGCTTTTGTAGCACAGAGAAGCTCTAAAATTCCAGACAGGAGTGAAATCATCAGACATCTCTGGCCTTGCTTTCGGATGATTTCACATGTGATTGGAATGGATAAAAGCTTGTCAAGATTAGGAAAGCAGAAGGTCAGATGACTTACATTCAAAGGACATTTTACTTGACTTGTTACACATTATGGGCCCATAACACAAGGACTCCAATGGAGAGTGCTCCTGTTGCAGTAAGATAATACTTTATTGTCCTGTGAAAGGAAATTTGCTTTCAAACATACCGTCAATGTAACATGGAATTTTTTCTTCATATTAAACATATGACAATTCAACATAAGACACATAAAAAAGAGACATGTTTAAACAAATTACAATTACAGCTAAAAACAAGTTAATAAAAACATAACATATGCATGTGCACACACACGCACGCACACATACACACACACACACACACACACATACACACACACACACACACGATAGAGGGAGCGCGTGTGACATGCCCCCATACATGTACACACCCACACATGCACGCGTACATGCATACACACAGACACATACATGCACAGCTGTGAATCGCCACATTTCTGCGACTTGACACATACACGCACAACATCAACAGAAACACACTTTCATGAAGACACATGTACATACACAGTCTTACACAGCATGAAAGATCTGTGACAGGCAGTCAGACACTGACTCTACATGTGCTGGTTTAATTCTGTGATGAGAGTGGAATGAAAAACTGCGTGTACACAGTTGTAGCGACTGAGTTTGCACTTTGGGATTGTGTAATGCTTCCCTGTGGGAAGCAGTTGATATTCTGAGTGAAGGACGTGCGTAGCATCAGAGCAGATCTTTTGTGCTTGTCAGACTAGGGTCTGTTCAAAGATTGCCTGGAGTGAGGGAGAGAGAGTACAGCCTACAATTTTTGAAGAAGTGCTTGTGATGTGCAGGAGTTGTGATTTGGATTAAACTGACAGGTTTCCATAGAAGGATGTTATGCCATATCTAATCAGGCTTTCAGTGGTGGCACGATAGAACAACAGCAGTATGTTTGTACTGATGCCCAATGCTCTGAGTCACCAGAGAAAGTAGAGATGCTTCTGGGCCCAGGAACACACAGCTTCAACATGTACACTCCAGCTGAGTTTGCTGTCAATGTGAATACCCAAATACTTGTATGACCCAACTTGTTCGATGGTTTGATCACTGATAACCACTGGCAAGTGCACGCAAACTGATTTGGGATCAAATATCTTTTTTTTTAAAGAAAGATTTTGGGTGTGTTTAGTTCAAGGAAGTTGTCAGTGCACCATTCTGTGAAATGATTCACTTTGAAAAAGTACATGTCAATGTTGCTATGGGCAAACAGTAGGCTGACAATTGAGGAGTCATCTGCAAATTTGACAATGAAGTTTTCAGAGGTTGTGGATGTACAGTCATTTATGTAGAGTGTATAAAGTAATGGAGAACTAACACATCCCTGGGGAGCACCTGTGTTTGTGGTCAAAGAGTGGGAATGGGTTTGGATGACTCCAACAAGTTGTGATCTGCCAGTCGGAAAATAGTGGTACCATTTAAAGATGAAGGGGTTGACTTTCATTGCTTTCATTTTCTCCAGTAAGACATGGGGCTGAATGGTGTTAAATGCTGAGCTAAAATCAACAAAGAGCACTCGTGCATATATGCTTTTGGTTGTTTGAGAATGAGCTGTACAAGGGCGTTGACGGCATCCTCTGTACCAAGTTTACCCTTGTATGTGAACTTGAATTGATCAAGTACATCTTTAACATCATCATACAATTTTTGGTTACACATCTTTCAAGACATGTCATGACAATTCAGGTGAGAGCCACAGGTCTGTAATCATTGTTTTCTTTAGGGCATGGGTTTTAGGGGATGTTTTCCATAGGAGTGGTACAGTGTGCATGTCTACTGAAAGCTGAAATAGAGGACACCAGGCAGGAGCAAGCTCCTCAACACAAGTCTTCAAGAATAACGCTGGAATGCCATCTGGACCAGTGCTTTCCTAGCACACACGTGTTTAAAAACTTTGGCCACCTGATCCACTAAAAAGTCAATTGTATCAGAAATATCCATTTCAACTGAGTCTAGCACCTGCTTAGTTTCCTGTCTGCAGTCGCCAGTATCAAACCTTTGATAAAAACTGTTCAGTTCATTGGTAGATTGAACTTCCTCGTTTGCATGCAGTGGTTTCTTTGATGCCTTCATGTCTGCCACTGTTTCAGTAATATCCCAGAGTTTCTTTGTGTTCATCATTTTGTACTGATCTTCTAACTTCTTTTTGTAGTGACGTTTTGATTCCATAAGTTTTCGGTTTAGTTTTTTTTAAGGAGCCGGTTTCATTTCTAACTGATCATTCTTCCCAAAATCTAATTTCTTCTTGTTTATAAGTAACTTCACATCTTTCATTATGCACACAATGAGTCCTTGCAAAAACATGATGTAGTCAGCATGTATTTCAGAGAGAAATGTGGCAAAGACTAACACCCAATCAGCTAGGTGAAATATTCAACAGTGAAAGATCGTTTTTTCCCTTCTTCAGTCATTGCACATGGGGAAGCACAGAACAATACTAGGAGAAGAGCAAATGTTTTCACCAATAGCTTTCAAAATGGTAAAATACAACTTGTATACTTTCCATCTTCCCTTTGAAATACTGTTCAAAATGGCACACAACAGGTAGGCAAATTGCCAGATTTGAAGATTTAACTGGATTTTAATGTCCTGTCAAATGCACAGGTTGACTTCAGAGCGGACAAATGCTGCCATATGTTTACAAACATTCAAAATTCTACACTTCTCATGCTTCAAACTATTCTCAAGTTGGCTATATCTACACAACAACAGTCTAACACAGATACAACACGGGAAAGCCCACAAGAGACCAGACAGGCCAACACTCCCTAACGAAGCAGTAGGAAAAACAGCTCCAGTACCCAATCCAACCCCATCAGCCACCATTCCATAACCAGTCATTGTGGGGTAAAAAAATAAATGAATCGTAGTGTGCATGACAGGAAGGTAAAGACCACATTAAATGGTTAAACACTGTATATGATGCAGCCCCCATCCATCCCAACCTGATCCACCTTTATGATTAGTAATGCACAATTTTGCAGGTGAGAAAATAGCCAAGCAACATCACAAAGATGTGACAGCTTGCTCAACAACCACCTTAATGGTGAAACCTGCAGGTAGGATATATAGACTATCTTCTAATTTTGTTTGCCCTTCCCAGATAGGTAAACCAACATGGAAGCCGACCAGTCCTCACCTGATCATGGTAGTCATCACTGTGAGTCTCGTACTTCATCACTTTTTCAGTAATATGATTCTTCACGAGTTGCTCAAACTGCTCAATGAAGTCATGGGCAGTTTTGCTGCTTCCAGCATAAATGAACAGCGTCTTGGGTTGTTTGTTAGCGAGAAGCCCTGTGCTGTCCACACTGTGCATCATCAGACTTGGGTGGACCTTTACTAGGTCCTTCACTGCAACACCGAGACAAACAGTCTTAATTTCACCAAAACATGGTATGCTTCTCGGTACCTGCATGAATGGAAGCAACGGCCCAGGTCAAGAAAAATGATTTATTGTAATCTCTAGATACTGTGCACATGATTGTGTTGTGTTTACGCTACAGGATTTTTAAAAAATAAAATAAATAAATATCCAGTAGTGGTTTTTGTCTGTGAACTGCCATTCTGAAGTACTTAGGGCTCACTCTGAGATGCAGCACTTGACAAGTGTTCATTATTAGTGTCTGCCTCATTTGACTTTCACTTTGGGGAGCCCTGCATTTGCCATCTGGAAAGCCAAGTCTCACAAAGCAAGGCTTCCCCAATTTTATGGCTGTTACATATTAAATGTACATTTTACACCTGCATCAACCCCAAATCTGCAACTCACTCTTGGTTTACTGACATCATGCACAAAGAAAAAGAGCTGACTGAACTGAAAGTTCTACAAAGTTAATCTGAAATTGGGAGGAAAAAACAACAACAGTGTTTTCTGAGGGTGACTGGCATTCCAAACATCATCACAGCCAAAGAGTTCACTTTTTATTTACTGTGTTTGAAATTCTATTCAGACAATACTGGACAAAGGGGGCTTGTGAGAGCTAGGCGAGTATTTGGTGTTGCATGTGGAGTTCGTGAAAGATGATCGGTAGTCTATTTTGTTTTGCCGGAGTGCTGAAGTGAGCTTTCTTGCATTGCAGTGGATAGTTGGGGTGGTCAGTGGTCAGTTATTGTCACTGTTGCTGTCACATCAAGGAGGTTAATCAATTACAGTTGTGTGTTTTGCCTCCTTCACAGAAGCACATAAAAAATATAAAAAAGGATGACTACTAGCATTCTAAAACCAGATCCAAACAAATACAACTAGGTCAAAAGAAATGCTATTTATTAGGACAAAATATAACCTGTGAATTATCAGGGTAATCCCCTTTTTCAAGCTACAGAACAACAGTTCAATGGTGAAAAATAAAATATAGAACTAGGATACTTATCTGCTTTTGGTTGAGCTGCCTTGATTCCATGTCCTAGTTCTACATCTCATTTTTTACCATTTAATTGTAGTTCAAGTGTCGTTTTGTACCTTGAAAAAGGGGATTACCCTGAAAATTGACATCTTGTGTTTTGTCCTAATAAACAGTGTTCTTTTTAAGAACCTTTTGTGTGTTTGGATCACAGAAGTACTGTCTGAACAGCATTCAGTGTTTGGGACTTGATTCCATTAGCGTTGTGCTTCGTCAGCAACAAGGAGGTCAGGCTGCAAACTGGAAGCCCTAACTGCAGGGTCAGTTGTTCTGGTCATCTGGTTGACTGTGCCAGCAGTGCTATCCTGGGTCTGAGTGGACACCTTCTATGGGGGTGGGTTGGGGGGGGGGGGATGTCTCAGGACCTGTTTGGGGTACAAGTACTTTAAGTTGACTACTAATGTAGGTACCATGTAATGCAAGTAGTGCACTCTGGGCTATATGGAATTTCTAATAGCTGGTTGGACTTATGTATCATGCTGACAGCCATATTTTGCAGCAGGGCCATCTCTGCAAGTCATGCTGCTTGTTCAGTTGCCAGTGCATGCAGTTAACATAGTATGCGTTGCTGTATACATGGGTGGTTATTGTGTCATGCCTTCATTTGGTCAGTAGTACTGGGCATGTTGGTGGGTACATAGAGCAAGGCTAGATTACGGCCAACTATAGTCAGGTTCAGGTTGGTTCAGGTTGTGTCAGCTCCATCTGATACCATAAGTAATTTTAACATGTCTGACAAAAGTGTTATTTACAAAGGTTAGAATGTGAAATGGATTAATCACTGAGACATGGAGCAATTTTGTTTTGTCTGTTTCTCTTTGAGTTCAATTATTGGATAATTTATTATTAGAAATGCAACTGTTGTGGGATTCTTAAGTGCAGGAGCACTTTGTTGTGATTCAGTGGCATTTTCCTCTTCGATTTCTATCACCATCCAAGCTCTATTTTCCTGCTTTTGCCAACCTGATTAAGTCAAATACAGTGGTTTGGTGGCCTTCAGATTAAGTTTTTGTGGGCATCCCCTAAAGTTCACTTGGATACTGTAGTGGTCACATGCCGAGGGTTAGGCAGGTAAGATGCAAACAAAATATACAAATACAATGTAAAGAAAATCAAGAATTCATAGTAATTTTGGTGACTCAGTGTTTGCAACTTGATTGCACAAGGTAAGGTTTGCATAAACTGAGCTCCACAAGTAAAAATGAGTGTCTCTCCTACACACAAACACATGATAAACATCTACAAACGTCTGACAGGTATGGATTTGCCATTCTCACTGTACTGAGAGTTAAGTGAAAGTTAAGTGACAGTCTCCAGTGGTGAGCTTGCAGAAGTAGAGCTGGCCACCTACAACTGTACAAGCTTTGCTATACGAACCCTCTCGGCAGGTGGCGGTTGTATGTTATTGTTTTGGCCAGTGTCGGTAGACAGCTGGGTTTTGGTTTATTATGCGAATGCTTCGTCACAAAAGAAGGTTTGCAGATCATCACATTCCTGGCATACTAGCTCTTGGCATTCCCTCAAAGGGTTGACTCTTTATCCCACACACCCTTCTGCCGACTATCACACACTGCACTTAACATTATTGTTATTATTTATTGTTTTTCTGTAGCACTACTATGTGGTTGACTGGGCTTGAAGCACAACTAACTGACCAAATAAAGCACTATTCTCTGCTCTCAAGCAGACTCACTGACACTATGCTCATGATTCTAAATGAGTGACTGTATCCTCTTTCTTTTTCTTTTTTTTATAGCGCATTTTTTTATATCTACTGAAGTGATGTACTTACAGCACTATTTGGTTGTTGCGTGGCTGGTGTCATGTGAAAGTGTTGCTGTCTCAACACAAGTTTCTGTCCACGCCATACAACCATGCACCAGTTTAGTGTCACTTCATTTAAAGCCACAAAGGTAGGGTGCATTTGTATTTAGCTGTAAGAAGCCACCTGCACTTTTGGCAGAATGACTGTGATCTTTTACATGCAACTGTGGTAATCACACTCCGCTATCCCACTCAGCAAACACTAATTGGAGAGAATCCTCCCATCCCCAATATGAGCAAGCAATGTTTGTTTTAATCCACATAGAAGAAATTTGTTTCTCTCTCTCTCTTCCTTATTTGTTTTGTGCCGCTGAGGGATGGCATGCAGACACACATATGGACATATGGACAGATCGAGGTGATCTCTAATTAATGCAGTAAAGTGTACTAAAATATACCAGATCACAATTACAGCACCAGAGAACACACACACACACACACACACACACATGGACAGATGCGACCTCCAGTTAACACAGCACAGTGTGTATATCAGATACCAAATCACACGTGGCATCTAGAACATACATACACATGAGCTTCATGCAGCATGTTCACAATCATAAAAACAAGGGAAAAGCACTCTTATACCTCACACAATAGTCAAAAACGCTCTACCACGGACAGACTGCTACAAACATACATCGCATATGCCATTATTGCATTATTGCCAATGTATCTTTTGCAAAGGAAAACATGAATGAAACCTTTGAAACCATCAAAAATTTAAGCTTGACAGCACAAACAATTGCATTACGAGCAATCGACAAAGCAAAAAACACACATTATCATCAATATCAGTTTCAAAAGAAAAGATTAATGAAAAAAAAGAGAGAAAAGTTTAAAATCAAAGTACTTTTTGCAAGGTTCAGCTTATCCGTCACTGATGAACAAGTAAAATAAATGGATAACTTGAAGAAGAAAAAGAATCCCCAGCATGTTCGACTTAAGCATATTCAACTGTACTTACGACAGCACATACATATACACACACATACACACCTTCGATTTGTGATTTGTTTGATCGAAACAGATTCCATCCTCGGCCTTTCTTGTTTGCCTCTTCGGCAAGAGTCTTCTGTACCCTAAATATGGTCTCCATTGTTTTGCTGTCATATAGCACCAGGCGCACCTCTTCAACTGTCCGCGTTTTGGTGTCACTGAATTTCTTGGCAGCATCAAACAAGTTCTTTGCCACCAACTCCAATGCAACTCCCAGTCCTAAACACACACACACACACACACACACTCATATATAAATATATATACACACATGCACACTCGCACGCATGCACACTCACACACACACACACATGTCCGCAGATATGCACATACATACAAACAACAAATACAGTGACTTTGAAATTTGATCAAGGTCACGGAAGCAGGTAAGAAAATGTAAAGATCTATTGAGTTTATTGTTATGCAATCTTCAAAAGAGTTAATTTCAATTATCTTGGCAAAAGGGCCAACATAAGCTTTCACCAAATCTGGAATCATCTAACATTCAAGTCGAAGTTACTAAAGCACAATTCACTGTGACACTGCACACCCACACAGCAACCACAGGCCTGCAAAGTTAATATTTTATCAAAGAAAAAATCTGAAACAAAGTTGACTGCCAGTGCTCTAAACCAAGATCAAATGACACAAAGTGTTCAAAAGGATGCTTATTTTAATTAGACAATATGAAACATGCTCAAAGTTGTGGGGTAGACCCCCTTTTGAAGCCATGAACAGACATATTATAATACTCTAACATATGATGAGAAGATTGAAATTTGCTTTGGAACAAGTTCAACCTCCATAATAAAATCCTTCACGATCTGAAAGGTAAGTTGACCGAACTTTGTTCCTCTCAAAAAAGTCTCATTTGTGGTGTAATTAGCCACCTGTTGGCTACTTGAAAAAGGGTTTGCCCATGTATTTAACAATAGTCTAAACTTGATCATTTGAGACAGGTAACTGGTTTCTAAAATTTGAAACCAGCTGCACAGGTTTTACCAGCTTGGCAGGATCATTGAAGAACATAGCTTATCGAGAAACAACTTTCCATTTGAACTTTCAGTTATGTCATGTTGCTAAGTGATGCTGTCAGTAGTATACATAAGCAAATAGACTATTAATAATAATAATAATGGAAATTTGTAAAACACCTACCCTGCAGCACTGAACAAGCATAGAATAACACACATAATGTACATCAAGATGGAAATGTTATCGGCAATAAAAATGTATATAAGAAAAAAGAAAAAGCTAACACATAATGTAGACAAGGGTTCAAGCGTACCTCTGCAAAAGACACGCGCGCACACACACACACACACACACACACACACACACACACACACACACACACACACACACACACACACACACACACACACACACACACACACACACACACACACACACACACACACACACACACACACGCTCACTGTACAGACTAATAATGGTGATGGACTATGTTGCTTAGCTGAAAGAATGAACAGTTACACTGCTCAATGAATAGTTACATTATGTAATGATTGACAGTTACAACACAGCAAGCAATGAAGTTTGTGCCAGTGTTGGCTGATGTAATACTGATAATTATCTATTGATCATTATAAAGTATCACTTCTTTTTCTTCTGCTGTTACCTGTTCCAAATGCTGGCAAAGCAATTGCTTCCAGGCCAATGTTGTTTGCCTCTGTCAGGCAAAGCATGAATGCGTCTTCCCATCCAGAGGATGCTTTGGAAGGATCACTGCATGAGATGTACACATCTGTGTTGATATGCAAAATCATTTTGCATTTCAGATTGTAAGCTTCGGTCCAAGCAAACCCATTGCGTTTCATCTCTGGCACTGCAAACAAACATTTGTGATAAAGACAATTCAGTGCATATAAATTTGGCAGCCTGCATGCATGGATTAAACTGGATAAATCTTTCGCAAAAGTTCACATTGATATGTTTAAGCTGGTTTTCAATTACAGAACATTCACTATGATGGTCATCATCACCACCATCATGCTCATTCTGTCTGGCAATAAAATAACAGGTGCAAACAACAAATAACTGAAATTACCTCTCTGGATGCATTCTTCCTTTAACTTTGCTCCACATTTCTTTGCTAAGGCACGAGCAACAGCTCCTGTAGATGAAAGGAACAACTGCTTTATATACTCTAGTCAAAATGCTAAGAAAATTTAAGAAGCAACACCTTCACATTCTCATCAAATAAAGTCAAATAATGGTTTCAGAAAGTCAACAGTGATTTGCCAAATCACTGACAGTATGGACAATCACTTCTGTGGATATCTTTGACATTTCCTGCCGGTTTGTCAGACACTTGGAACTGTCCAGCAATTGCATGTTGAACTAAACCAAAACCTTGCCATCTGGTGGAATGAGTTCCATGACTCTTGAAGCTTAATTGTTTCACTCGTATTTAATACTGGCAAAACTGGTAATTTTTACACATGTTTCTCAGGTGCCCTCTACACTATGTAAAATATATGTGAAACTGATTGCCTGCTGGATTGAGGTAGACCAGTGAACAAGTCTTCCACCTGTCGAGGTTTTGTGAAAATAGTTTACTGAGGTTTGAACATCTGTACACTGCTGTAAAAACAACAACAACATCAAAAACAGTTGCTTAACCTCTGAGCTTGAGATCACAATATCACCCAAGTTAGGCTTTTATGCTATTTTTTCACAGAACCAATCAGCATGCTGAGTCAAGGGTAATGGCACAGATGAGACTAGCAGGTAGATCAACCAGCGTAAGGTGTGTATCTCGAGGATGTGCTAGTACTGTACAGCTCAAGCCACATTATTTCATTCCCCATTTTCTCACTGCTCACTGGCTGCACTTTCAGTCTGTGCCAGTGAGACTACTGCAACCCCTGCTTGCAGGATGCCCCATTAGCCTATACCCCCTTGGTGGATTGCTCAAAGTTCACTTGCATGACTTATCAGCTATGCCAAGAAAACAGACTAGGTCAAACCCATTGGTCAGTCACTACTGTGCCTGCCGATTACAGCATGAATACTGCACAAGACTTCTGCAGTTTGCTTCAATGCAGCCAAAGGCTCCAGATTGCAATGTCTTTCCAAACTTTTCCATCTATCATGCACGATAGTATGATCATTATGTAGGGTCACATTTTTTTAGGCAAGTCAAGAATTTGAAACATACCATACTCAGATTTGATAACAAGACAGAAAAGAACATTTTTATTTTTATCTGTGTCCCTCTCACATAGGCATTAGTGGCAACTGGTGTTGATGTTACATATGTCATTGACACCAACATCTCAGATGAATACAACTTCCTCATTTTAACAACTGCATCACTTAAAGGAAAAGTCCAAGGTTTTTAAGTATGCAAAATGACCATCGAAATGACTGACAAATGAGTCACTAGTTTGAGATTTAATGAAATAAACAATGGAAAAAGAAATGTTTATGTTGGTTTTTAATCGATTTTATTTTCTGTAGGCTGGCCAAGACTGCTGTCTCGGGTTCTCCATCAGTCACGTGACTGTCTCGGAAGTGACGTCAGTCTGGGGTCAGTGCGGTTGCCATTTTAGATTGTTCATTGAATGTGTATGCATGTGGTCAACAGAAAGCTCTAACCATGCCGGCCTACTGCGCTGCAGCAAACTGTAACAACTCACAAGCAACCCAAAGCATAACTATGCACAAGTTCCCGTGGAATCAACCCACTGTGAGGCAAAAATGGGTCAAATTTGTGCAATTCAAACAAACTGACTGCTGCGCCTCAGTCACACCCATTTGTGTAGTGAACACTTTGCTGAGTGTGATTTTTTAAACTTTATGGAGGAATACCAAATGGGGTTTGCTTCAAAGCAGAATTTGTAGGGCTGTCCAGAGGGTAACCAACTTGGAAAAAATTCAAGTTCAAATCTCCAAGGATGAAGCTGACGAGCAGCAAGCGCACAGCATGATACCAACAATTGAGAGATACACTGATACCCTGAAACAAGCACTAACAAGGCAAAGACAAAAAGTCTAACAGCCTATGGCAGAAAAGGCCGTGAAAGAAAGAGACTGTACACAAATGCCTGTGGCAAAGAAAGAAAGAACAGACCACAAATGCCTGTGGCAAAGAAAGAAAGACCAAACCACAGATGCTGGTGGCAAATGAAAAATGGCTGCCCTGATCAGTCAAGCAAACAGCTGACACCAAGTGAAAGAAACAAAACAGCTGAAACCTCAAAACCCCAAACGGTTGCCTACCTGCAAGCGTAAGGTGGAGAGAAAAAAACACACCACCAAATCACAACAGTCTAATAGACTACTGTCTGCAACAAAGGAGTGGACAACTACAGTCATAAGAGCACAGAGCAAAAATAAATGTGCCAACAACAAACAGATGGAAAGCCAAACTAACCATAACTAACTCTAACTAACCCCTCACTAACCCAGCTTCCATCTAGAAAAACAAAGGCTGCAGACTGATAAAGCAAAACGCTAATCAGGACTACCAGTGACAAAGCATCGGGATGTAAACAAATGCAGATGACAAGAGAAATGCAAAATGGCTGACCTAATCAGGCTAGCTAACAAGCAGGTACGAAATGGCCAATAAACCAAAGATAAAAAAGAAAGAACGCATGGTGAAAAAGAATGGAAAAAGAGAAAGAAAACAACAACACTTTCTGAAAAGAAAGAGGAGGCAAGTAATGTCCGCAAGCAATGGGACACAGGCTGGACACACGTAATCCGTGTAATACAGGTGTACACGATACAACCCACTTAGCACTGACAACAACACGGCAAGGCAACAGACGCTCACAGACTACCACACACAAAGAAAGAATGAGAGGTCTCGTTAAACATCGAGACTACCCCCCTCACTTGTACATCATAAATGAACGATATAACTGGTGAAACAAAAGGGCAAGCCAAGAGAAAAAACAGTGAATGGCAAGAACCGGTAACTAGCTCAAACCCTAACCCAGGGAGGCCATGAAATTGCTAGTCTACTGAACTAGAACAAACAAAACTTTTTCATTTTTACATATGATGAAACAAACAAAGATAAATTGGGAAAATAAAATAAAACACCCAATAAAAGGCAAGCTCTCTGATGAGGTCCAGCCCGTTGTGAAAGCTAGAGTAAACAGAAGGAAAAAGACTGAAATGCCACGCACCTAACAAGGCTCGAAAAAGATGAAATAACAAGAAGGAAATAAACAAAGGCCCAACTACTGACAATTAATGGTGTCTGAGCTTCATCCTTGGAGATTTGAACTGGATTTTTTTCCAAGTCGGTTACCCTGTAAGCCATTTTGCAGCGACTCCCCAGAGTGACCTAGTGCGCATATGTGCACATGATTTTCAGCATCATGGCAACGCTTTCAGTACGACAGAAAATGCTTGTTTTCATGCATTTATAACCCTCAGATCACAATTTCACCTACATGATTGTTCTCAGTGAACTTTAACGGAAATCATGTCAAAAATCACCCCATGCCCAAACCTTGGACTTGTCCTTTAACTCTGAAAAAATGAGTGGGATAGCTATCCCCAGAATGAACTGCACCAGCTCAACCCCACAATAAACAAACTTCTTCCATCCTGTCATTCCAATGGCAGAGAATTTGAGACTGTTCTTTCCCAACTACATAGTGGCCATTCACTCATGACTCACTCTTTCTTCTTGAAAAGAGAAATACCCTGTTGTATTCCATGAAAACAGTCACTTTCTTTAGATCAAATTTGGTTATACTAGTGTTTAGATTTTATTGAGGTTAGGGAAACAACATTTTCAAACAACTTCCACCAGGATGTGTGATGCCAAGAGATATATATATCTCTGGACTAAATCTTTTATTTTTTTAATTTCAGTACTTCATTGTCCCTTGCAGGACATTTGGGTCACCTAACCTGGGTAAGGCACAGCAGTTGCAAGAGCAGCGCTACCCATTCCTACCAGTGTGTGTAGTATTTTCATGTGTCAAAACAATGGTGTGGTTGCTAATGTTTGGGATTTTTAACACGCGCAGATGTTGATGTGTGCGATTGCACACAGGGGCTGTACGGACACTGTAAGAGAGTCTGCACTGGAAGTTGACTCTGGGAGAGAAAAAAAACTTGCCGTACTGGGGACTCAAGCCTGCATCAGCATCGTGCCTGGTTTTTCAGTTGGACACTCTACCAACTGAGCTATTTTCATCCCTCATGCCTAACCAATTGTGATTGACTGAATTCTGCTCAAGTTTAACTTTTTATTTGTCATTGTTGGATTCTTGGTCTTTTAGTTCTTTTTAATGAATTGTACAAAGTGTGTTTGACACTGGCATGCTGCATGGTGCTTCACCCTGATCTGATCTACAAGGTTGGCTGGGCATTAAAAACCATGGTGCTTCACCCTGATCTGATCTACAAGGTTAGCTGGGCATTAAAAACCATGGTGCTTCACCCTGATATGATCTACAAGGTTAGCTGGGCATTAAAAACCATGGTGCTTCACCCTGATATGATCTACAAGGTTAGCTGGGCATTAAAAACCATGGTGCTTCACCCTGATATGATCTACAAGGTTAGCTGGGCATTAAAAACCATGGTGCTTCACCCTGATATGATCTACAAGGTTAGCTGGGCATTAAAAACCATGGTGCTTCACCCTGATATGATCTACAAGGTTAGCTGGGCATTGAAAACCATGGTGCTTCACCCTGATATGATCTATAAGGTTGGCTGGGCATTAAAAACTATGGTGCTTCACCCTGATATGATCTATAAGGTCGGCTGGGCATTAAAAACTATGGTGCTTCACCCTGATATGATCTATAAGGTTGGCTGGGCATTAAAAACTATGGTGCTTCACCCTGATATGATCTATAAGGTTGGCTGGGCATTAAAAACCATGGTGCTTCACCCTGATATGATCTACAAGGTTGGCTGGGCATTAAAAACCATGGTGCTTCACCCTGATATGATCTACAAGGTTGGCTGGGCATTAAAAACCATGGTGCTTCACCCTGATATGATCTACAAGGTTGGCTGGGCATTAAAAACCATGGTGCTTCACCCTGATATGATCTACAAGGTTGGCTGGGCATTAAAAACCATGGTGCTTCACCCTGATATGATCTACAAGGTTGGCTGGGCATTAAAAACCAATCACTTACTTACTCAGTGGTGACCGAGTCTACAGGGGTTGAGAATAAGTGAAGCTCAGCAGGGTGTTAAATACTACCTTGCTGCGGATTCAACAGAGTGAAAGGGAACACTCAGTAAATGGTGGACAGAAATTTGTGCAATTGGATGACTGATTTCATTAGTAATCTACAAAATATGTAATAAATTTATAGACAATGGCTTGGTTTTCTCTAACTGCAAACCACTCTAACCCATTGCGTAATCATTATGTTACCCACATAAACTACTGATTTACCGTGTTTTTTCTTAACAAACCTTTTGATAGATCCAGAGTCTCGTTGGCGCTGTTGACAATGGCACCCACATCTTCATCAACGATATCACCTTGTTTAATTACTAAGTGGAGGCCGTTGATCACGATGATCCTCTCACCTGTCAAGCCAGTTTGTACTGAAAACAACAACCACAGCTAAAAAAACAAGAAGAAAAATCACTGACAGTTTTTTCAAAGTAAGCATGACATACATGCACCACAAATGGAAAAAAACACATGAGCAGTGGACAAGTAATTCTGATTACACCCTTTCAAATTCTCCTGCATCCTTGAAAATGGGTCAAAGCACAGACATTTAAAACTTGATGAGGTTACCATCCAGCAGGGCTCCAAGACTTTGCTTATATATATTACATCAGTCACCTATGGAGACCCACACTAACCTGATCATCTGCCATGAATACACCTGACGTTTATTGCAAATATTAGTTTTGTGATCACGTCCTTATGTAACAAGTATGAACAAGTTGAACTCTAGCGAATAATAGCCTGCCATGAAAACACAGTTTTTGGAAATCTTTACACCACAGTGAGGGTGAAATTGTCCTCCAGACTGATATTCCTTCAGCCCTATGTTCCTTTCACCCATTGCTCCCTCAGTCTTATATTTCCTCATCACAGTGAGGGTGAAATCATCCTCCAGACTGATATTCTCTCAGCTCTATGTTCCTTCAGACTGATATTCCCTCCGCCCTATGTTCCTTCAGACCAACATTCCCTCAGCCCTATGTTCCCTCAGCCCCACATTCCCTCAGTCTTATATTCCCTCAGCCCTATGTTCCTTCAGACCAACATTCCCTCAGCCATATATTCCCTCAGCCTTATGTTCCTCAGTCTGATTTCACCACACAGGACACAATACTTGAACATACCTGGCAGAGTCTCAGCAGCAGATGGACTCTGTGTTTGTTGTAGTTGCCTTGCTGCTTGGAATGCCTGCAGAAAATGGAATCAGTCTAATTGGTCAAGCATGTCACACAACAAGCAATAATAATAAAAAGAACAATGACAGGTCCTATTTTAGAAACCTGGGCATACAACTGGCTCTCTTTTTTGCTGGACCTGAAAACCATACCTTACTGAATCCACTGAGAACATCAATAAAGAAGCAAAGAACAGAAGAGTTTGGTCAATCACACAGCTGTGCTCTGTAACCATGTGTGCCCTCAACATCATAAGTGACAGAAAGCTAACGCAGGACAGTGTGCCACTATCAGTTACCTGCAAGCATTTCTTGTCAGTGTGGTAGACGACAATCCTGACTTCCTTCAGAGATGTTGATGGGTTGGTCTGCAGGAACCGGTCCACTGCCCCCAGCATGGTCTGTGCCACTATGTTATGGGGGTATCCCAGGTTTCCAGTCCCCAAGGCTGGCAAAGCCACAGTAGCATAGCCACGCTGACTGGCCAGATCCAGACACTTGGTCACAACCATTTGCAACGACTGTCAACAACAATTTAAAATATATATTTTGGTTGAAAGGCAGCTAGACTACATCTGACACAGTGAAATTGCAGCACGCAGATTGTTCAGATAATAACTAACTTACACTGAGATGACCTTTGGCAGTGGACTAGGCATTAAGTACCAAGAACCAGAGAATAAGCAACATTGCCCAGGACATATTTGCATTTACATACTGCAATTAGTGTCAGCACTTTAACATTGTTTTAGACTGCAAAGAACACATGCATGCACACACACAACCTTGGTATGAACTGATGTGAAAAACATGGGACAAATGAATGCTGTGATCTAGACAAATGTTTCACACAGCACTCAGTTTGCTGATGGCACACTAATATACCATGTTTAACAGCAACAGCCTGCAGTAGGGTACTGAAATTAAGGTCCTGTCTGTTGAGAACCCGGATCTGACAAATGTTTTCCTTTTAAGGCCCTGTAGTAGGTCAGAATATATAGCCATGTATGTTTAACTGCTGCCAGGAATTGCCTTGTCTATTTTCAACCTTCCTGGTTCATTCACCTTTGCTTCTTTCTCCAAATCCTGTCCAGAATTTTACTCAGCCAAAGCTAATGCAGTTTTCTGTGTTGGCCCATGGAATAAAATAGGCTGCCCTTCTTGTCACCACAACAGATTGATACATGTGTCCGTACTGAGAAGCCATGGAATATAAAAAGCTCTAAAATCTCTGTGTGTGTGTGAGTGAGTGAGTGTGTGTGTGTGTGTGTGTGTGTGTGTGTGTGTGTGTGTGTGTGTGTGTGTGTGTGTGTGTGTGTGTGTGTGTGTGTGTGTGTGTGTTGTATGGAATCTTGAAAATACGCACATTAAAAGAATGCAGAAATGTTTAGGGCCTGTTTGGGTTGGGTGCTGTAAGTATGTATTATTATTATCCATCCACCCATCGATGCACAATAACACATTCTGGTACTTATTTATATTCCATAGCCAATCACCATGGGAACCTACTTAAATTTCTTGCAAAGTTCTATAAGCAGGGTGACCTATCTTATTTCGCAGACCCATATGAGAAACTGCATTAGCTAAAACAAATGCAGTTAAAAGGTAGGGAGATGATTTGGAAAAAATTGAGATGAATGGACTGGGAAGGTAGAAACTGGGTCAAGAAGAAACTTCTGGCAGAAGGTAAGGCCTGTGTGGCTATATTCTGGCCGTCTCCAGGTTTTGAAGGGAGAACTTTGTCAGGTCTGGATTGAACCAGTGCATAATTATACACACATAGTTAGTAACTGGACTTTAACATCCTGTCAACCGCAGAGGGTCACCTCAGGACAATCAAACTCAGTCATAAGCAAACTCACACTTCAAAACCTCTCATATGTATAAATAATTCCTAAGTCAGTGCACAATACCAATCCCTACACAAACATATAAAAAACATACATACACAAACATTAAACATGAACCTTCAAAGAGTTAGTCCCTTCAATATTTGTCCTGTTAAAAGAACACATAAGGCTAGGGCATGCTGGTATCACAGATCATTAATTTTTATTTAATTCATCAATACCAGATTAAAGAAAAATATTAAAAAGGAATGGACAGAATCTGCTTTTCTTTTAAAAGTTATATCAATGCATACTGGCAAATAGCAGTGCCATATGGCAGCAAGCTGTACACACCACCCACCAACTACCATCTCCTAGCTGCTCAACAAGAGCCAGACAGAAAGCCTGACTCTTAATGAAAAAAGTTAGAGAATTTCTTGGAAAAAAGTTAGAAGAATGGACCATTAGCAGAAAAAATAACAAGACAGAAACAGCAAGAGGACTAGGAAGAAGAACAAGAGAGGAGATAAGAAAGATAAATCAAATGACAGTCCCAAGATTCCAGACAGGAGGTTGACATCAGACATCCCAGGCCTCCCTCTGGGGTTACACGTAACTGAACAATCAGCCATGCTTTTACTGAGCATTCAAATTCAGCATGCTGAGCATTGAAGTTAATGGAACCATGTGCTATAAGAGTGGACATCATCATCATCACCATCTTTCATATGCATTCTTTCAGGTCTTTGACTCAAAGATGCTGTTAAAAATCTGTATAACTACGGAAGGGCTTAAGTCAAAGTGAGAATTTTGGAATTGGAGAGATTTGGACACTGATAAAAAAAATAAGCAAACAGAATTCTGGCCTGGGCTTTTTGTTTCTTCAGAGGTATGTGGATTAAATTAAGAATGGGCAGCATGGAAAACTGAAGGGGCCTAAAAGAGGTCCTGTTTTTTAAGACATCTCTTTTTACAATCTTTTCTGAAACTGTTATTGCCAAAGAAGTTAAAGATGTCATCCACCCTGGCCTGGCAGCTGTCAAAGTCAATGTGTTCTAACAACCGACTTCACACCCTGACAGCAGAGACTGAGACTGAGTGAGAGAAAGACTGCTTAAAACCTTTAATTAAAATGCATTCTGTAATACATATCTGGATTTTTTTGCATAAACAGTAAACACATGGGGTTCGAGTAATTGTGCAAGAGGTGTATGTATTATTTGCATATATTATGCCCATTTTCTGTATATTCACGACCCCTGATATACACAATGATTGTACATGTACTGCCTAATGTTAACACAACAACAGCTTCAGAAGAACTTTACGTTTTAAGTCAAAACAGAAATACCTTTTGGTCCCCACCGCTTCCCCATTCCTGGAGAGTAGTGTGGAAGACTTCCTTGCAGGCCAGACCGTGGCCCTTTGTACAGGCAATGTCACCCCACTGAATACCACTGGGGTACTTTGCCTTGCACTCCTCCAGCATCTGTTGTCCTGCTCCTTTCAAGATGGACGGTGACACGGCTCCTTTGTCTAGATCCAACACCGGTGACGTTGAATTTACTATGACATCAACCTGGAACGTGACCATGTTCTATCAACCTACGGGGGATGCACAATAAAAAATAATAAAAAATAATTGTAATATGCAAACCTCTAACATAAAAATAGAGCTCAATCCACTGTACAGAATTCACAATCATATATAAACTACACTCATGTTGAGACATCACATGCAAAAAACCCACAATGACTACAAGCAATTCAAATCACAAGAATCTATACAGCAAGACCTACATCACACACACACACACACACACAACACACACACACACACACACACACACACACACACACACACACACACACACACACACACACACACACACACATACACACCAACCATATGTGGAAATCATACCATGATAGCCTAGGCTAAACTTGATCACTTACAAAGAGGGACTATGTGTCCCACAGGAAAGGGGAGAAAATTCCAGATCTTAGCTGTGCAGAAAGAATGTTTTCGATTTCATAATCGTTTTTAATTTGGTATCCAAAAGATGTGGGTGTCTGAAGCAGAACAAAGATTGTATGGCAAACAAACAGCTAAACAAATTCAGACAGAAACACAGATACACTCATCCATTCCAAATTCACAAGCATGGATACTACTGTGATATAATCTTAAGTAACCTTTGATGCTCTTCCATATTTACTCATAAATATACTGATGTGTGCATTTCCGAGAAGGTGCACATGACTGGGCAGTTCTTGTCATGTCATCAAAAAAAAAAATTCACAACAGCCTGATCACTCTAGTTCTCTTCATCTTGCACAAAGTGTCCACACCCTCAGTAAGTAACTTGGTTTTTAACACCCAGTCAACCACGATGGTTGTATCAGGGCAAACTGTGCCATCATTTCATACCCTATCAAAACAAACTTTTTGTACTTCTAGGTGCTGGCTAGTTAGTCTTCCTCAAATGAACCATTCAAACTATTGGGTATTGACACCTTTTGTTGACATTACCGTGACCATTTATTCTTACACTGCTTGTCTGTCATAGTTACGCATTTTGAACTCAACTTGACCAATGCTATTGAACCTTTTAAGTCAAAACTGAAAACCCATCTCTTCTCTTTTGCATACTGATCTGTTGTTTTCATTCTTCTCATTCTACCAACTCATCACCAGTAATGCATGTATCTGTAGTGTGTGTGTGTGTGTGTGTGTGTGTGTGTGTGTGTGTGTGTGTGTGTGCGTGCGTGCATGAATGCACATGCATGCGTGCGTGAGTAGAGATGAAGCAACTCAGACAGGCAGAGAGGAGCTGTACCAGAGACAATGTGGAAGTATATAAGAGCTATTTTGTATTGAATCCGGTTGCTGATTGGTACCCAGTGGAAATTTTAAAGGAGTGCTGTCGGCATATTTAAGAGCTTTGCAAATCATTTCGCTGACACAGACAAACCCACACAAAAAGACTCTTCTTTATAAGATGACCAAGACTGAAAAGCAGGTGAAAAAAAGAAAGAAAAAAGATGTCTGAGCATTCATTTGTGTAGTGCTGATGTTCTTAACATTTTCTCAAGATGGAGCTGAGCCAAAGCAAAGACACTAGTTAGCATATAAATTTAAAAGTAGAACATGTGTAAATATTTGTTTGTTCTATCAACATTTATACAAAGTCCTTTTCTGCTTCCCCTTTAGTTTGAGCTCCTCAGGGCACAGCCATGTTGGGTTACTCTTTACCACTGAAGAGCAGAAAAGGGCTGGCTTGTAATGTACTGGATACTTTTGACACACACTCCCACCCAGTTCATGGTGTCACTGATATAGATTGCTGCCACAAAATAGCAGCACTGACTCTGTGTTTTCATAATTAATCTCAAAAGTAGATTTTAAACAAGTCAAAAAACAACTTTTAAATTTGTTTCTATTTTTCCACTCCATTCCTATCAATAGTGTTCATTTTGGTTGTCTTCTAATACACAAGTCTTTCATTAATCAACTAACCTTCTGTTCAGCAATCAGCCCTTCTGCCACAATTCCCAAGGCACTCCTCGACACTGACACAAGACCAGCGCCATGTGTGGGCATCACTGTCATTGCAAATAGTCAACACACACATGCACGCATGCACGCACGCACGCACGCACGCACGCACGCACGCTCGCACGCACGCACACACACATACACACACACACACACACACACACACACACACAGGCACACACTCTCTTTTACCAAAAGCAATAAACAGAATAATTTCAACAAACAAAACATTTGTGCAGTTATGCCCCATGTCATCCTGTTTTCAAGTCTTTAACAAAAGGTTTCTTTGTATCAAGTACTTTACCATGAATATGCATCCTTACAATGTGTCTGTTTGTGTGTGTCTGTGTGTGTGCAATTTTGTTTGTTGTTGTTGGTACAACTTAAAACAGAATGAGGCCCAAAGCACCTGTGCAGAATCAACAAACAAGGGAGTTAGTTAGCACTCGAAGGACATCATAGAAACACAACAACAAAGACCTGAGTCACCTACAGTATCTCTCACCTGGCATACAAGTAAACACATGGTACATGAACTCCACCAGTGTTTTTTTAATTCTTTTTTATAACAGGACGTACATATGTGGAGTTTATGTTAATAATAATAATGAATACTTAGAGTGCCTAACCTGCACTGGCCCTAAGCACTTACACATTCTTTACAAATACATATTGTCAAAATTCAATGCATACAACAAGAATGCACACACACACACACACACACACACACACACACACACACACACACACACACACACACACACACACACAGACTTGCACATGCATGCATGCATGCATGCGCGCACACACACACACACACACACACACACACACACACACACACACACACACACACACACACACACACACACACACACACACACACACACCAGTCACATAGCAGGGCAATCAGGGCAATGAGACTGAAGAGAAAAGGTTTTTAAAAAGAGAAAGGTTTTCAAGGAAGATTTAAAAGAGCTTGCAGAGGTAGAATGGCGGACAGAAACAGGGAGTTGGTTCCAAATAACCGAAGCCTGGTAAGAGAAAGAGCACTGACCACAGGACTTTGTTCGGAAAGATAGTATTCTGAACACTTGGGTGTCTGTATGAAGAGAGGAGCTGCCGGGAAGGAGTGTAAAGATGAAGCAGTAGTTGAAAGGTAGATGGAAGCCTGATGAGAAATGATCTTAAAGCAAAGCAAAGACAATTTGTATTTGATCCTCTGCTCAGTAGGTAGCCAGTGAAGAGAATGAAGCATAGGAGTGACGTGGGCAGATCTGGTTGTTCTGAAAACGAGTCTTGCAGCATTGTTCTGTACTTTTTTTGGAGTTTAGAAAGAAGATACTCAAGACAGTCCACCAAATGTTCCTTGCGTTTGTTTGTTTTTGCTTTGTCTTCTGTTTGTCATTTCAGAAGGCTGCATGTGTGCTTAACAATGGTGCATTGTATATCACATAATCCTTTTAGACACCTTTGGGAAAGGCTTGTGGGCAGCAGGGTTACTAATAAAAATCAGTAGATTTGGAACATTTGTGAGCACACAATCTTTACAACAATTAATGATGAACTGTGTGTAAAAATCACAGTCAATTTTTGTATTGCATTCTGTGCTTGTTCTAAATACGCTTTTGGGTACCTTATTCCAAGGCCTTAAAACTTGATTTGTGTCAATAAAAGTCAAGCTTTCAATGAATTTGCAGTGTATGCACTTTCAAGGAATACTGTTTGTGAATATTTGACATTACTTATATATAGTTTTGTCATACTCAGAGCTTGCTACCTCCTTGTTTTCTGCTACAAGCCACACTTTTGGTGCGTGTTAATTACCCCAACAGATCCACAACTTGACCATTTAGCACTGAGAAACACAACACATTAATAGATTGGAGATTGGAAAACTGTGTTTGTTCAGGGTGTATTTCCAAAGTATGAAGCCTTCTAAAAATAATTATTTTTATACAAAGGATTAATAGTAACTACTTGAATGTCAGAAGAATATTAATCTGTACAAAACTGATAACAAAACTTAAGGATTTATCCAGTTGAAAAGAATGATCTTTTCACTGCAACCCTGACCAAAACACCCTTGATCCTCCATACATGAAACAAATCACACAAACTGGGGACACAAACACGTTCCTCAACTAGCACTCACTACCGAATCAACACACAAGGGAGTTAATTAGAGCCCTAATCAACTCTCTTGTGTGTTGATTCTGTATGAGTGCTCTATGCCTTGTTCTCTTTCAGATTTTAACACTCACTATACTGATACAAAAGCTAGCAATGTTTTAAACTGGCAGCTTATCTGAACAGTTATGATCATTTGTTTACTTGGTGCTGGCCAGGATGGTAGCCAGTTCTGGAAAATGGAATGTCTTTTTCTGCCACCACACCACCACTGACCATACTGTTACTGACAGCTTCTCCACTCGATGACTCACACTGAAAAACTGGGGAGAACCTCCCCTCCCCCCCCCCTTCAAACCCCTCCAAAAGCACTTCTTTTGGGCCTTTGTGTCACAATGGGTGAAGAGGTGAAAGTCACCAAGACTGGTATGAGTATGCACAATTTGGACTAGAAGCTCACTTGAAAGAAACCTCAGCTGTAAGAAAGTGACCATCTAAGCCCCAGCTAAAGTTTGTCTGTTTCACAACAACAACAACAAATTTATTTTATTTTATAACTCATATAAATAGGCTGTTAGCCAAGGTGCTATTTTAAAAACTGTTTGGTGATACTTCCCCTGATTTTGGGCAAGACATTCATGCCCAACACAGCAGACAGTATTGTGACATGCACTGTTGTTTTGGAAACTAGATTGTGACAGCCTTAAGCGACATCTTTGAAAACAAGGAATTAGTACAAAATTAGTACAACATGAGTGAGGAAGCAATGTTTAGTTAGGTTATCTACCTATGTGAACGATATTCCAATTGAACTCAAGGCAGTCAGGCTGGCATATAGCTGAAGAAGCCAAAGACAGAAAAAGAAGGAAATAATGGTGGAAAAGAAGGGGCAGCCAACGTAAAGACTTGTACCCTATTACTTAATACTAGTTAGTGCCATTGGGCCAGTTGTGGTGAATCATGGATAAGAAAGAAAAAGATGAAAAGGAAAGAAACAAGCCACAATTACATCACACAAGGAAACCCTACATGGATGTAGCCAGACCAGGAAAAGGGAAAACCCTGCACATTGATCACAACAATGGTAGCCCCCTGATGAGATTCAACCACTGATTTCTCATCAAGGTATCACAAAAAGAACTGAACAGTTCATCTTAGGTTTGAGATCAAACTGAAGTTAACCATGAAGACATGTTGCCTGGTTAAAAAAGGAAACAGTCAACCCTTTAATACAGTAATCTGATTTATTAATCATATAATAGTAACATTATTATATATGTGTGCATATATTGAAATAGAATACCCATTAGAATTATGCATAAATTGAATGGACTTAATTTCAGGAGGTTAAAATAAAAACAGAGAAATCTGATGAGTGTCACAGACAACAATGTATCAGCAAAACAGTGCACTTATGTGCTATTATTTTATATACATGTCAAGAGACATTTTATAAAGTTTACTGTTGCTTGTTAGTAACAAAACACACAGGCATGCATTCATGCATGCACACATGCGTGCACACACTCACACACACACACACACACACACACACACACACACACACACACACACACACACACACACACACACACACACACACCTCTCATGTGCTTGTGAACACACATGCTCTCAATGTCTCATGCATATGCATATGCATATGCCATGTTCAAGAATTGTCCGTTAATCAAGGTGTAAATGTTCAAGAATTTATTTGGTCAATACAATGTTTTTTTTTAGTGTAAACGTATTTTATATTTTTGTGTGTGTTTTTAAAGCATAGATATATACCATAGGTATTCAGGGACTGCCCAGCTGGAGAAAAAAACTGAACATGAATTGATTTATGTCGAGAAATTTGTGAGTGCTGTTACCAAAATTCAAGTGTGCACTACATAAGAACCACTTCATGATGCTTTGTATCATATAATTATATGGAAAAGCAATCAACTTTTTTTCATAATGTAAAGAAATGGTGTTTAGGAAATGAGTCAAACATTGAATTGAAACAGCTACCTTTTTTATAGTGTAAATGATTAAAGGTAAACAAAAGTGGACTGTGTGTGAATAAAAAATATTGTTTACTAAACTTCTTTGCTGGAAGGATAATAATTAAAAGCTTTTCTGTATACACACATGTGCACACATACACACACACACACACACACACACACACACACACACACACACACACACACACACACACACACACACACACTGTATTAGAATATGGTGAAAGCTGGCCTTACTGCAGAGGATGTACTTGGCAAATAAGAAAAAATTAAATAAAGAAAGAGACAGAGAGAGAGAGACTGAGAGAGAGAGAGAGAGAGAGAGAGAGAGAGAGAGAGAGAGAGAGAGAGAGAGACAGAGACAGAGACAGAGACAGAGACAGAGACAGAGACAGAGAGACTGAGAGAGAGAGAGAGAGAGAGAGAGAGAGAGAGAGAGAGAGAGAGAGACAGAGACAGAGACAGAGAGACTGAGAGAGAGAGAGAGAGAGAGAGAGAGAGAGAGAGAGAGAGAGAGAGAGAGAGAGAAAGAAGAAAAGAATAATAAGAAGAAGTCTAAATTTTAATCTGCCTGATGTTTAAGGCATGATCAGCTGTATCAGGGCTTCATTCTCAAAGAATCGAATGGGAAATACTGCTAAGTCACTTACCCTGTGGGCATCCAGACAAAACGGCCCCTTAATGCCTTGACTCTAGTTGTAACATACACCCCTATGTACAACACTAGCTGACCATCCTGACACTTAGTCGATAGTACAAACTACGCATCTCTGCCCAAGGCACTAAGCCAAGGTCAAGGTCACAGCTTCATGGCAAATGGCCTATTGTAAGAAATCTTGCTTATTGTCAATCACTTTCATGGTCCCAGGCAACCAGGCTCTCTTTGGTCTTGTCAACTGCACAGGGCACCTCACTCTATCATATGCAAATATACATGTTAAAAACACTTTCTAAGGTTAAATTTACAACAGCAATCCATATGTCCACAAATGTAGCTTGAATTCTGAACACTGATGACCCATGATTACAATTTGATTAAAAACATTGTTTTAGCACTTTCATCAGTCTCATGTATGCATTTTCAAGCATTAGCAATACTCTTGATTTGACAACTGCTATAAGCCTTTTGTACCAATTTATGTGTCATTATTAATGACTAGATGCAACTTAATGTTAATTAGCACCCAACATACATAACACAAATACAACAAAGACCTGAGTCACCTACAGTAAATGTCACCTGGCATTAGGTCTGATGATGTACCTCCGGTGGAGTTTATGTTCTTTGTATTTACATGCATGCTAGGTGACAGTTACTGTAGGTGACTCAGGTCTTTGTTGTTGTACTTGTGTTACATATTTTGAGTGCTAATTAACTCCCTTGTGTGTTGATTCTGCATGAGTACTCTGGGCCTCATTCTGTTTTAGATTTGCAACTTAATATTGTTAAAATTCCATGTAAAGTGTCCCTAATAACATATGGTAAGCATGTCAAAAGCCAGTAATAAAAAAGATAAAAAAGAGAGATGCAAGTTTAAGCTACTGAATGGATGACACTGTTTGTGGTGTACCTTGGCGGTCAGTTGTCGACTGGTTTGTCACCCTTTGTGCTGCACTCTGGGCAGTGTCTTGCTTTAGTCCGCGGACTTCAGATGTGTGGAACTGCGTCTCTCCCATCAAAGAAGACTTTGCTGACTGGAGTGGCTTTGGAACAGTCACTCCACTCTGGACCGCTTTGAAAGCCTGTTGAGTGTCTTGCTTTAGTCCACCCGCTTCAGATGAGCGGAGCTGCATCTCTCCGATAAGAGAAGACCTCGCTGACTGGAGTGGCTTTAGAACAGTCATTACACTCTGAACTGTGTTGAAAACCTGTTGAGTGTATCAGTTTACTTTAGGTTCTTTTTCATCTTCTTCCCTTTAGTGGGCAACTTCCTTTTCTGAAGACTATCTCAAGTGCATTTAAACAGTTGAAACTGAAAGGACTCAAGAGTGAGAGCTGAGACACTGAGGTGAGGCTGCTCCAGTCGACCATGGTGCCTAACTAGGTTTGCATGCTGCATGTACCTGACGGAAAATGACCACTAGACAGACTTTTTATACCAACAGTCATTCAGGCCCTAAATACATGGCTCTACCTTAGGCTTGAGGTTTATTGTTGGAGTTGTCTTTTCCAGATTTAATGTGGTTTTAGTCTTGCTGGTATGCTGTTTTCACAATAAGTACAACAACGTCCAAGCAATAATCTCTTCTCTTGAATGCATGCTTACAAGAGCTGTGCTTGTTATTTTCACCTGCAATGATAAATGCTTACACATGGTGCATGTGGTTACTGGGAGGGAGCCACTTTTTCAGCCCCAAGCTCATTACTCTTGCTAAGGGTAAGGTCCAAATATGAAGCCAGAGTATGTCCCTGAACCTCTTGCTCACCAAACCATATTACAGTTCATAGGAAATTTAACCTTTAGCCATGCACTCTTGCTGCTGAGACAGCAAGTTTAGTACATTATTTTATTTTGTTTATGTTTCTTCTTTGGTAACTGTCTTCTTTTTAATTATATAGGCATGCCATAAATTATGGTTGGAAATCATGTTGTACTCTTGAGTGCATGAGTACCCATGGAAAGCCCCCCCCCCCCCCCCCCCCTTTATTTTTATTATACCTATCTCTGCATTTGCCCTCATATCTTTGAATACCATTTAAAAAAATCATGTTCTATTTATAGACCTACACAAAATAATAAAAAGATCAGTATACAAAAATAGTTTTGATGTTGAAAAAGAAAATAGTAGTAGTAGTAACTGAATTTTAATGTCCTGTCAACCACACAGGGTCACCTCAGGTCAGTCAAACTCAGGTTATAAGCAAATACACATTTCTAGACTCCTCACATATAATTATATCAACCCCTCTGTCAAGTCAATCTACAAAACCAATCACTTCGCAAACGCAAAACATACATATATAAACATCAGACACAAATTTCTGAAGAGTTAGTCCCTTCAATATAACCCCTGTTAAAAGAGCACATAAGGCTAGGACATGCTGGTATCTTAACCATTCCATCTAATTTATTGATACCAGGTGAAAGAAAAATAAAAATAAAAGAATTGGCATACACAATATAAAATTTAAAAATGTTGTATAAATGCATAATGGCAAATACCAGTGCCATATAGCAACAAGCTGCACCTACCACCTACCAACTGTCATCTCCTAGCTGCTCAACAAGAGCCGTTCAAAAAGCCTCACCCTTAACAAAAAATATTTGAGAGTTTTCTGGGAAAAACGTCAGGGGAATGGACCATTAGCAGAAAAATTATAAGAAAGAAAGAGCAAGAGGACTAGGCAGAAAAACCCAGAGAGGAGATAGGAAAAGGGAATCAAACAACAGCCCTGAGATTCCAGACAGGAGGGTAACATCAGACATCCCCGGCTTCCCTTCGGAGGGTGAAAAAGAAGCTGATAAGCAAGCAATAACTAAACTAGAAAAACTGTATACCCAATCTGAAACCACTGAAATCAAGAATTATTTAAACACCAAAACACTTTTCAACACTAGGGTTCTAACAGAAGTTAACCATTTCCCCCATTTCATTGTTGTCAATAAGCATTGTGTCACTGACAAGAAAACTGGATATCTTGAGCTTGTAATCATTTGAAAGTAGATCTGATCTGGTTATAAATTCACCTAGGTCTATATACTTTTATATATACTTTCATATCATTACAAAGTCAAGATGTCCAACTCATGTGTGAACCCCACCGGTTTGGTATCAGCCACACTCTGGTTACTAATCAAAACATATTTTTCACAGGCACTAATTTTACCTCAAGAAAGCAAATGGTTTAGTTGCTTCCCAAGTGCTCATTTGGGTCGTCAAATCCAGTATGAACTTACCTTGATGACATGCTTGTCAGTCATGAAGACGACAATTTTGATTTCCATCAGAGAGGTAGATGGGTTGGTCTGATGGAACTGGTCCACTGCACCCAACATTGTCTGTGCGACTACATCAAGGGGGTAGCCCATGTTTCCAGTGCCAAGCACAGGGAAGGCGATTGAGGTGTATCTACGCTGATTGGCTAATTCCAGACAGTTAATCACATACTTGTGCAGCACCTGCCAAAGAATGAAAAGCAAAGAACGCCATCACAGGAAAGGTGGTTAAAACATAAAAGCACTAGAAGGGAAGAATACTGGTTGATTGCTCCTTGGCATGCAATGCCTAGTAAACTATGATTTACAAACACAATTGTCTTGCCTTCTCTACAACATTATTGCTAAGTGTCAATACAATTGCACTAGGAATGTTTTGTGGTGCCTAGTACACTCATCACACTTTGATGCCAGTCACAGAACATTACATTACAACAACAGCACAGCCCATCTAGGGCTCTTCACTCTTCAGAAGATACCTTCATACTGACTGTCCCAAAGTTCAACTGCAAAACTAAAGGTGACTGCTCATTCTGCTACTTTGCTAAGGAACTCTCTCCCATAAGACACCAGACTGATATGCAAAACCCTTGACACTTTCAAATCTCAACTTAGGTTCTACATTTTTGCCGTCCATGTCACTGATTAACAGTCCTAATAATCCTACCATTTTCTGGGAATCGTCTTCCTGCAGTTGCTGGTGTGTGTGTGTGTGTATGTGTGTGTGTGTGTGTGTGGGGGGGGGGGTGTAGTGTGTGTGTGTGTGTGTGTGTGTGTGTGTGTGTGTGTGTGTGTGTGTGTGTGTGAGTGTGTGTGTGTGTAGTGTGTGTGTGTGTGTGTGTGTGTGTGTGTGTGTGTGTGTGTGTGTGTGTGTGTGTGTGTGTGTGTGTGTGTGACAAAGCCAAAACTGAAAACCCACCTCTTCTCTTCTGTATTCTGATCTGTCATTTTCCTTCTCATTCCACCAACCCATCACCAGTAATGCATGTATTTGTAGAGTGTGTGTGCGTGTGACTCTGTGTGTGTGTGTGTGTGTGTGTGTGTGTGTGTGTGTGTGTGTGTGTGTGTGTGTGTGTGTAGTGTGTGTGTGTGTGGTGTGTGTGTGTGTGTGTGTGTGTGTGTGTGTGTGTGTGTGTGTGTGTGTGTGTGTGTGTGTTTTAGTAATTCTCCACCAGTTTCAGATAGATGTGCAATGACTCTGTGTGTGTGTGCGTGCGTGCGTGCGTGCGTGCGTGCATGCATGCGTGCATGTGTGCGTGCGTTAAAGTATTGTATTATGTGAGGTGCTTAGAACATTATATGGATTTGCACCATACAGTTAGTTAGTTAGTAACTGGATTTTAATGTCCTGTCAACCACATTGGGTCACCTCAGGACAGTCAAACTCAGGTCATAAGCAAATGCATATTTCAAAACTCTTCTCATATATATATATAAACCTTTTTGTCAAGTCAATCTACAAAACCAATCACTTCACAAACATAAAACATGCATATGTATACACAAACACAAACCTCAAACACAAATTTTCAAACATAAAACATGCATATGTGCACACAAACACAAACATCAAACACAAATTTTCAAACATAAAACATGCATATGTATACACAAACACAAACATCAAACACAAATTTTCAGAGTTAGTCCCTTCAGCATTACCCTTCTAATTTATTGATGCCAGATTAAAGAAATAGATAAAAAAAAGTAATGGACAAAAACAATTAAAAAAACAACAACTTTTTTTTAATATCAATGCATAATGGCAACTACCAGTACCACATGAAAAAAAGTCAGGAGAATGGACCATTAGCAGAAAAATGACAAGACAGAAAGAGCAAGAGGACCAGGCAGAAAAAACAAGAGAGGAGATAGGAAAAGGGAATCAAATGACAGCCCTGAGATTCCAGACAGGGGATGTTATCAGACATCCCTGGCTTCCCTTCGGGAGTGCCATACAGATACCATTTTGATTTGCTTTGCTTCATATCACAGGTAAAATACAAGTCATGACACAAAGCACAAGACAAGGGGGCATGGACAGATCAGCGGTAGAGCACTGGACTTGTGATGGAAAAGTGAAGGGTACAGTTCCCTGCAGCAGCAGTGGGAGAATTTTCTTCTCCATGGTCAACTTTCTGTGTGGACTCTATTGCAGAATCAGTTCCACCCCATGATCCCAGTTATTCTGGCAGGTTACAGCTAAACATGTGTGCACCCTATGTATGTGGCTCTGAATAGAACTGAAAACTCTCACATGGTTGTGTGGTGCATACAGAACATGCACCGAGGTGGCAGCAGTTTTACTTGGCACCAGCCACGTAACAACCAAACAGTTCTGTAAATACCCATTTCAGTGGCTATTCAAAAATGTGCTGCATGAAGCTACAGTCACTCATTAAGAGTTACATATGACTAAAGTACAGTGCATCTTTAGATAGTATATTTCTTTTTTGAAGCCACAAAAACTGGTTTCCTCTTTGTTCTTGCTAGGCTTGGTTATTGTAATGCTCTCCTTGCTGGCTCTCCTCAGGTTCTCCTCAATAAAATTCAAAGAGCGATCAACTGCTTAGCTCGCCTCATCTGCAAAGCTCCTAAATCTGCCCATATCACTCCTTCACTCTACGATCCCCACTGGCTACCAATCAGCAACTAGATTCAATACAAAATAGCTCTCATCTGCTTCCACATTGTCTCTGGCACAGCTCATCCATACCTCTCTGAGTTACTTCATCTCTACTCTCCTTCTCGCTCTCTTCACTCAGCCTCAGATACACTGATATTCTGTATTCCTAGGATGGGCAGGAGGACACTGAGGGAGAGATCCTTTCAATACATCGGACCTGTGATCTGGAACTCTCTTCCTCTCTCTGTCAGGCATTCATCTTCACTCTAGTCTTTTAAGCCAAAACTGAAAACCCACCTCTTCTCTTCTGTATTCTGATCTGTTATTTTCCTTCTCATTCCACCAACCCATCACCAGTAATGCATGTATTTGTAGAGTGTGTGTGTGTGTGACTCTGTGTGTGTGTGTGTGTGTGTGTGTGTGTGTGTGTGTGTGTGTGTGTGTGTGTGTGTGTGTGTCTGTGTGTGTGTGTGTGTGTGTGTGTGCGTGTGCGTGTGTGTGTGGTGTGTGTGTGTGTGTGTGTGTGTGTGTGTGTGTGTGTGTGTGTGTGTGTGTGTGTGTGTGTGCACACGCACACATGTGCGTGAGCGTGTGTGCATGTGTATGTGTGTGTATGTGTGATGAAATGAGCATATCCTTATGTCTTTTGTAAGTAATCTTGGCTCCTACAAGATGGGGTGCCATAATTAATCTATTATTATTATCTGCTCAGAAGCAGAGAATAACTCTCTAGATGCCACTGTCAACTGCATAGGCACCCTAAGATTAGCTGAGGTGTTAAGCAAGTGTTTGTATACAATAATAATTTGTTTTTGAAGATGTCAATAAAAAACATAACCATGTTCAGCCAGTCACCAATTAAACAAGTATGTGTATTACTATTATGTGTATTTAACTGATCTACACACAACAGAAAACAACAGCAGGTGATCCACCAAAGATGATTATAGAATGTGTCCTAGAAGTGCGTCAATATAAATATATCTGCAACAAGTTGAAAGATCTTAGCTTGAAAGTATGCAGTGGCACAACACAAATCAGAACATCACAAGCAGAATTCTGGACCACTATTACTACACACACACTAATTCCTGGCTGATGAGGTTTAAAAAAAGATGAAGCTCACTGAAAGGAAACATCAAAATTTGAAAGACAAAATTGCTGATAATAAACAGAGCACACCAAACTTTGTTCTGACAGTATGCCAAGCTGTAAACAAACAAAAACAAACAAAAAACTTTGACAGTTCTGGATTGTCAGTAGAGGGTACCTTAATTCCTGAATTCACAGGTACCACACTGACAAAAGAAGGAAGTGGAAGGCTTGAGGTCTCACAAAAGGGAAAGAGGGAACGAAAGAAAGCATTCTTCAATTTGTCAGAAACATGCTTCCCCTGAGCATTTTGTTATATAATTTTGCTTATTACTTGTATTGACTATGTACGATTATCCCAGTTGTCAGTTGTAGTTTGTTGTTGGCCTGTTTCTCAGTGTGCAAGTTAGTTTGTTTCAAACCAAATCTAAAGAAGTCTAAGTCCTGACTGCTGTGTCCACCACACTAACACCACACCAACACCACACCAACACCACACCAACACCACACCAACACCAACACCACACCAACACCACACCAACACCACACCAACACCACACCAACACCACACCAACCCAACACTAACACCAACACTAACACCACACTAACACCACACCAACACCACACTAACACCACACCAACACCACACTAACACCACACCAACACACACCAACACCACACTAACACCACACCAACACCAGCCAAAGTTGGACAACATGAACTCCCCACCACAGAAACTTTCACATACATGGGAACATCATCAGCCAGGATGGGGGTAGCAGCAGGGACATTTGGAATTGACTGAACAAGGCCAGAAACTCCTTTATTCATTTAAAGGCAGTACAGATGTTGGTACAAAGACCAAGAGGAAATTTACTAGAGCTTTGTGCTGTCCTCCTTTCTCTATGAATCAGAATGCTGGCTCATGGCACAATCCAAGATGTCCTGGAGGAAGACATGCACACCTTCGTCACAGGAAGGCGCTGGAGGTGAATGGCCTGGTGCTCCAGAATAGGGGCAAATCCATCAAAAGAGTGGCAGTCCAGTGGACACCTGAAGCATTCTTTTTGACCGTTTGTGTTTCAACCTTGATTAAATTTTGCTGCACAGATTCACTTGTCAAACACTCACTGTGTATAGATCTGTACTATTATTGTACAGACTTCCCACTGTTGGTTCCTGCACCTTTTCTACCTTCAGCAACTATATATGGAATGACCTCCCTTTCCTCTCCGAAAGAAACCATATCTGGACTCATTCATATCTACACGACATTTCTTTTTCCAAAAAAATAGACCTGTCATGTTTTCCACTCTGTGCTGCTATCTTCTGCCACCACAAGTCCTGGTTTGTTATCGGTTGTTGTAAACTGTGTATAGTGTATATACACATGTGCGCCGGTGCCTGGATGTGCATAATGTTTAGTTCAGTTTTGACTGTCATTTTGAGGAATAATAAGCAGTACTGTTTTTCCGTTTGCACCATAGAGTACCATAGTCATCTTTGCAGAACTGCTCTGTATACTTAATACATTGCCTGACATGCTTGTACCATAGTACTTAACAAGGATTACAGTCAGTACCATAATGACCATAGTATGCACCATTGTGTACAATAGAAGTAAAATAAACTTACTACATTGTATTATAGGACATTTTCTTTCACACATGTGGCTGTCTCAAGTAAAAAGACTGCTTCACACCTGTAAAATAAGGTAGCAAATTAAACCCATGGTCAGGCAAAACAAATCCCAAAATCAATTCCCATTTGCCTACTCACTTAAATCCACTATTTCTTTGCAGCAGATGCCTTTACATGTGTACCTACATGTTCGCTGCCAGCACGTTTCCATTGTGGTAATGTGATGTGGAAGACCTCTTTGCAAGGCAAGCCATAGCCTCTGGTTGTCGCAATATCCCCAGTGCTGATACCTCTGGGGTATTTGGTTGTGCATTCCTCCTGTATCTCTGCTCCTGCTGCCTTCAACAAGGAACTTGACACTGCACCGTTGCTCAGATTCAAAGTACTTGAAGATGAGTTCACAATGACATCGGCCTGATCACAAAGCAAAACAGAAACAATCTTAGTCCTCTCTCTCTCTCTCTCTCTCTCTCTCTCTCTCTCTCTCTCTCTCTCTCTCTCTAATTCAGATTACATTTTCTTATTTTTTGCTTCATTTTAGTTGTATTTGTAGGCTGCAATATTTAAGTAGTAATTCTTATATTGCTATTGGGCAGTTCAGGCAGGGTTCTTAACTCCCTTGACTTTTGCCCAGCATTGCTTAAGTCTCCTGGCTGCTTTTACTTCCAGTGCATACTTTCTTCACAATGGAAGGCGATGACAATGAATTTGTGAATTTTACACTGCCAACTTTAAAGACATTTTTAGAGGCACGTAGTCAGAATGTGTCTGGCAACAAGCAATAACTTCTTGCTCGTGCTATAAGATGCCCCAAAATGCATTTTTCCACAAACTCGTGATCTTCTGGTCAGCCAAAAATTATGCTTTTTCCCCACCCTCCATTCTCTTTCCCCGGGAATTTTTGCAACTGCAACAGTGCTGGCATTTGTACTGCTTCACAACTCTAGGTTCAACTTCCATTGTTATACACAGCATGAAGCAACACCTCAGAAATCAGCCTGGAAGTGACACTGCCACCTCTTGCAACTTCTTGTGTGAAAGATTACAAAGGGCATTCACTCATGCAAACCAGCTTCACTGAACTGCCTAATATCAAGTCTCACTGTGTTTATCATCAGGGATAGACTCATGAAAATGCCGGCTGAGTAATAAAATGTTGTACTGTAACTACAGCCGTGGATTCCACAGCTTGCCCCCACTATTCCCTTTTAATCCAGATATATTCTGCAGACCTTCTGCCATTTTCACCCCAGAAATCATGCACATAATTACTAATAATTTATTTAACAGTTATGGTCCCCTCCTGTTAACTGGCAAAAAAAGCTTCCAAGAAAGTTGTGACTATATATATACTACTCTGAATTTTTGCAGCTCTTTGACAGTGTTGTGATGTTGAAATGTGGCCAAAGTCACAGAGAGTGGCATGAACGGGTACTGCTCAGTAAGTAGCTGTGCTGAACATCACGTAGTTTGACATTTGATGTTCCTGCTCCAAACACATAAAAGTAAGGGTAAAATAAAAAGAATGTTTATTTATTATGTGTATGGAACTTGTTTTACAATGCTAGCAATAGCAGTCATTCTTGTTTCAGATATTTGATGTACCTGTCCAAGAAAGACTTAGGTTTTTGCCAGTGTCAGCCAACTGGCCAGACAGCCTGACATCAATCATTGTACACAACCATTTTCATCCCAATCATAGATCCATAAAATTACCATGTCATACAAAACCTTTATGGCATTTCACATAGTTTATAATGATGGGAATGACCAATCAAACAACATGATTTGCGTTTCACAGCAATTACGTCTTTGGTACTCACTTTTTCCAAAGCTATTGATCCTTCAACAATTCTTGCTGTCTTTGTTGTAGCTGTCCGCTCCATGGTAGGAGAAGCTGCCACGGTAATTTCTGCCACAAATATAGATATTTTAAACACCAGATTGTTGTTGTTGCCACTTGGAGTTGCATTTCAGTTCAATCACTACCTAACCTTTCTGGTAACATGGACACTGGACTCAGATTGAGTGGCAATTGGATCAAACCTGGGGGCAGAAAGGTGACTCCTCCTCCTCTCCTTAGTCTGAGCATGGTGGGACAATTGTTTAATACTTCAGATGAGACAAAATTGATTGACTGAATCTTAATACTTTAAAAGTATGACAAATGGACTGTAACACTTTATAGTTAAAAAGGATTGAGAAAAAATGAACTGCCATGAAACGGAAAAGAAGAAATGAGATTTCCTGTGTATATATTAAATGTGTAAAATTATCATTCTAACATACTCAAGGCTTTGAAATCAAACAACCTTTCACAGCTCTAGTTTCTCAGCATAGAGGTTCTTGATTTCTGAGTTCACTGTATGGGGGTAGGGGTTGTTGGGGGGAGGGGGGGGGGGAGGCGAGACAAAAAAATGAAGTCTGGTACTCTACAGGTGTAAGCATGCACAAGCATGCCAGGTGACTTATTTAGTTCCACAGGCCCAATCACAAAACTGAGTTGGTCACACCTAAGCAGGTAAAAGGTGGATACTATTGGAAAACATGATACTGAATGAGTTCATATGGCAGAAATTAGTAATAATAATAATAATGGAAATTTGTAAAGTACCTACCCTGTGGCTCATAGTGCTGAACAAGCACACACACATAATGTATATCGAGACGGAAAATGTTATCCAAAAAAATAATAATTAAAAAATGTAGTGACAAGTGTTCACGCATAATTATGCAAAAGATGCACACACACACACACACACATGCATGCACACAAGCACACACGCATGCATGCATGCACACACACACACACACACACACACACACACACACACACACACACACACACACACACACACACACACACACACACACACACACACACTGTACAGACTGAGAGGAGTGAAGGACAACGTGGTTCAACTGAAATATTCTGAGAAGAGAAATGTCTTGAGTTGGCTTTTGAAGGAAGAGAGAGTAGCAGAGTGCCTGATGTCTTGGGGGAGATTGTTCCAGATGTGGGGGCCAAAGTGTGAGAAAGCATGAAAGCTATGGGTTTTGTGGTTGAAGCGTTGGATTTTGAGCATGCGTGTGTCTGACAAAGAGTGGAGAGAGCAGGAAGGACTGTAAAGATGTAGCAGCTCAGAAAGATAAGAGGGAGCGGAACCTGTGATTGCATTGTAACATATGCAAGCAGTTTTGTATTTTATCCATTCAGAAATTGGGAGCCAGTGGAGTTGCTGTAGGAGAGGTGTGCAGTTTTGATGACGTGGTGCTCTGAGAATGAGGCGTGCAGCAGTATTTTGGACTTTCTGCATTGGCTGAATTACAGAGTTCGGAGTGCCCATGAGAAGAGAGTTGCAGTAGTCTAGTCTGGACAATACGCAAGAAGTTACCAGTTGTTTTGCTGCATCTGCTGTGAGGTGCCTACAGATGAAGCTGATGTGTTTTAGTTCACAGCAGGCTGTTTGACAGATTTTGATTACCTGTTGCTTCATTGTGATGTTAGAGTCAAGGATAAATCCTAAGTTCCTGACTTTGCCTGAAAACACAATTTCATGTGTACTGACCATGATTGACGATGGTAAGCAATGACACGAGGACAGAGAAGATGTCAAAAAGAGAATAGCTTCAGTTTTATCTTCATTAAGTTTGAGTTGGTTGTTGCACATCCATGCTTTTATGTCATCTGTACACGATTGCAGGTCATGTGTAAGGCTTTGCACGTCGTTAGGTGGAGTTGATTTTTGAAGTTGTGTGTCATCTGCAAAAAGCTGATGGTTGACTGAGTGACTGGCTATGATATCTGAAAGTGGAGTAGTGTACAAAACAAACAGCACAGGTTCCCAACACTGCACCCTGTGGAACACCAAACATGACCAGAGAAGAAGAGGAAGCAGAATTGTTGACAACAACACATTAATTTATGTGAGGAAGGTATAATCAAAACCATTGGAGAGCAGTAGAGCGGATGCCAAAGACAGTTTCAAGATGGGAAAAAGAATCAGGTGTGTCAAACGCAGCTGAAAGATCCAGTAAGAGTAAAACAGAGATTTTGTCTTCATCCATAGCATTTAACAAGTCATTTACAATGCAGAGGAGTGCGGTCTCGGTGCTGTGTCCAGTGCATTAGGCTGACTGGAAAGGATTGCAGAAGTTGTTTTCTTGGAGGTGTGCAAGAAGCTTGTGTAGAACGACCTTTTATGGTGGAATTAACCTGTAATCAAACTCTGTCTGACAGATGCGATTTGCCAATCAGGCACAGACAACACATGCTTTTCAACTTCACTTTCAATACTCCAACAAACTTGGACATCAATGACCAAATTACATGGCTTGATAAAACATTCTGCAAAAAAACCCAAGGGTGTCAGTTTCCTAAATAATGCAAAAGAATAGTGACTGCAACACTTTGTCTAAAGCAATAGATTTTCTGAATCAATGACAAAATCTGGTTTGCAAGGGCTCTGGTCTACATAAATTAAGTCAAAATGTTGGCTGTTGGAGCTCCGTTAGTTTTGCACCGGCTGTGATAATCACAGCCCCTCTGCCCACCTCCTTTTTTTGTTTTTTAATCAGAAACTCTTTCGGAAACTCTTCACCTCGTTTGCATAATGCTTATTGAAAATGTTACAATAGCATAAAGTGGTTGTTATCACTGTTTACTTGGCACACTAGTCAGCTATTAGCAGACAACAACTCTGGCTGGGCATGTGCACTAGAAACCTATAAAATGGCATCTTCCCTGTCAACACATCAGGCCTTTTGATCACTGCATGCACTTGTAAGGGTACACACCTGTGATGTTTGTTGTCTAACCAACGACACAGAAACCTATCTTTGCCAAAGCGATAGCTGGTAGTTAAATAAAACTCCAAAATGTCAGCTGGTAAATCTTTCAACACGTGGGCTCACTTGTGTCAGACTATATGTCAGAGACTGGCAACACATTTATACTTCACATTTATTGATAGATTTATTGGTGGTACATCGCTGAGCAGGGCATATGGCAGCATGCATGGCTAAAATCTCATCTGTTCCAGGCCAAAAAGACAAATCTTTAATAGCTCTGGGTTCTTTGCAGCAGGGATCTTAATTTCTGTGTCTATAGCCAGCCATGAGGCCCAGCTCACAGCTTCATGTAACATTCACACATAGATCTAGTTTGCGCTGGAACAGACCAGAATGTGTTTGATAACACTATAATATATATAGAACAGACCGGAACAATTTTACCTTAGTGTGTCTAATGCAACTATGACCTTAAAATTTGCAATCAGGTCAACAAAATTGATTTGAAAATGTAAAGTACAATGTCAGTTATTATCATGCCAAGTTTAAAAGATCTTTTTTAAGCAGACCACAACTGTGTATGTTTTCTCTTTCAAAGACATGCCATACTCACAGAATGAACTTTGATAACAATCACACAAAGTTAAAACCAACCAGTTAAAATACTGATAAATACAATGCACATGCACTCATGTTGAAGTGATATTACCGTCTTCTGAGATGAGAACACTCACTCATTGGCTATGCACATAAAAACATTAATAATAAATGCATTTCTAATGTGCCGAATTGCTCTATGACTATTGGGTGATTCAGGCGGGGTTGTTAACCCCCTTGACTTTTGCCCGGCATCGCTTAAGTCCCTTGCCTGCTTTTACTTCCAGTGCGTACATTTCTTCACAATGGAAGGCATTGACAGTGAATTTGCGAATTTTACACTGCCAACTTTAAATGCATTTTTTTAGGCCCATAGTCATAATGTGTCTGGAAATAAGCAATAACTTGTTGCTCGTGCTATAGGATGCCCCAAAACGCATTTTTTCTATAAACTCGCGATCTTCTGGTCAGCCAAAAAACAATGCAAAGACACTTTTTTTCCACCCTCCATCCCCTTTCCACAGTAATTTTTGCAACTGCAACAGTATTGGCATTTGTACTGCTTTGCAGTTCTAGGTTCAACTTCCACTGTTATACACAGCGTGAAGCAATGCCTACTCCAAAATCGGCCCGGAAGTGCGCTGCGACCTCTCGCGACTTCTTGCGCAAAAGATTACAAAGCGCATTCACTCTAGCAAACAAAAATTTAATAATGCATTACATATCTCTCTCTATCCCTTCCCCTCCCCTGCATCCACACACACGTACACACCCACACACACATACACACAATCTCGCAACCCCTCACTTCTCCCTCTCTCTCCCAGTCTCTCTCCACCTCCCATACCCCCCCAAATCATCAGTCAGCCAGTGGAGATGTCTGCAGCAAAATCAACATAAAATCAACATAAAATCAAGTACAGCAGCCAATGCCCCTGAGAGGGTTAGAGCAGCTCAGAGCAGGCTGAAGTAAAGAGAAAGGTTTTAAGTGAAAATCTGAACTGTGAGAGAAAACTGCAGTGTGGGATGTGGGAAGGAAGGTTGTGAAGACAGAAAGGCATTGCGGAGTCTAATTATCATCGGTCACCAGCAAGGTTGACACCATCACTGCACTCAGGCAATAGGTGTTTCACTCAGCACAAGTAGTAAGCCTTCACACAAGTCAAAAACACACCCCGCAGTATTAATGTTTTCTATGCAGCACGGCAATCGCTTTAATACTGAGCATATTACACTCACACCAACATATATGCCAATTAAAAAGTACACATTTCAATGTTCATGTCTTAACTTATCTGGGGGAGGGGGGAGAGGGGACAGAGAGACATAGCCAGAGACTCACCTGCTTCTTGGACTGGAAGTGCAGAGGCTGCCGGTCCAGAAAAGCATGAGTGCAGTGCTTCATCAAAAAGCTGCCCAATTTTTGCATCAATGGCACAGAGATATATGTCCTTGACAGTGCACTCCAGATGATGGTCAAGAAATGACCTGACAGCTGCGACAATCACACGGGTGGCCTTGGCTGGTGGGTAGTGAAAAATCCCACAGCTGATAGCGGGAATGGCAATGGAAACGTAGCCTCTGTTTTTGGCTAAGCTGAGACATCGAAGGATTGTTTGATGAAGACAGTTCTCCTCGCCTTTGTTTCCACCTTCATACAGAGGTCCCACAGCATGAAGAATGGCTTTGCATGGCAGCCTGCCTGATCCTGAGATCAACACATCACCATCGGACAACCGGCCACCTTTCTCTTCAAAAAGGCGGGTGCATTCATCTTGGATCTCTTGTCCACCTGTAATAAAAGAAAGCATTTCCAGTTCTAGCATGAGTGGCCAAGTGTTTTTTTCCAAACATTCACCAGGTAAAGTTTGCAATTTGTCAACCTGCAATGACTTCACAGAATGGTGTGTTGAGTCATACCCTGACCTGCATGCGAACAAAACTAAAGAGATGATAGTTGATTTCAGGAGACTGGGGCACACTCACAGGGCGATCCAGATACATGATGAAAAGGTGAAAATAGTCCATTTGTATAAATACATCAGCATGCTCTTGGATGACACCCTGAAATGAGACCTTAACACCAAGGCCATTTCTAAAAAAGGAAACCAGCGACTCCATCTGCTGCGGAAGCTCAGATTTTTTAACTTCAATCGAGCTATTTTTAAGCTGTTTTATAAGTCTTTTACTGAGAGCATTTTTACCTTCTCTTTCACTTGCTGGTTTTATAATCTTTATACTAAGCAAAGAAAGTCATTGCAGAGAATTGTGAATTTTAGCTCCAAAATAATCTGTGATCCAGTTGGAACTTTATCCTTGTTCTGTGACCAACAGATCTGACACAAAGTGGAATCTGTTTTAAAGGACCCTATGTATGTGCAGTATGGGGAGTTTGAATGCTTGCCCCATCAGAGTTTGTCAACATAAAGTGATGTGTAAATGAACAGTGAATCAGATCTTGCTAGTGATTTGGTCTATCGCACTTCATCCCAACAACAATCAGTGTTGATTAGGCATTAAATATTACATATCGACCAAACATGCATCAGAGACTTTAAAATGTCGTTAGTTTTGCGGATAAAAAGCAGAAGATAAGGTGGAACACCTATCTCTTGTTTACATAACTCTCTGACAAGGTGGAGCCAGTTCTGTAAAAGGTTGACCAGATAGGAAGCCCTCTACAAAAATGGGTTATTGACAAGAAAGATCCAAGAGATCTGACAAAATAACATGTCTGTTGTATTGTAAGCAGAGAAAATGGTTACAACTTGTTCCCTTTTTAACAAAGGTATCTGATATAACTGTTTCAGATTTAAACAAGATGATCAAGTATACTGTGTTTTTCCTGAAACTGCACTGGACCTCTGAGAGACCTGTAACTCTTCTGACTCAGGAGACCACATCAGGCAAGCACTGGCTATTCTTCCTGTAGTTTTACAGAAGCAGCCAGTTGATGCCTTAGGATAGTAGTCACTAGGTCTGGAATCTTCATTTCAAGGGCTTGTTACAAGAATGATGACAGCCTCACATAAAATATATTTTTATAAATGATGGCAAAAATGGCTGCCTGTTATATGTTCTAGGATAATCGATTCTGCAGTATGTACCATCTAAACAGGATAATTATCACCTAGACTCACTAATGTTCATGTGATAGTTATCACAATCCTAATTATCATCACGTAACATGAAGATGATAAAACACCTTTCACAACAATGTCTTTTGCAAGACCTGCACCATGCTGCAATCTGTCATTGGCAGCATTGACAATGGCGTCCACATCCATCTGTGTCATGTCTCCCTGGACTGTGGACACAGATGCCCCGTAGCGGTGCTGCACGCTTGATAACGTCTTCACTGCAACCCTTGTGGGCTCCGACTGCCTTGGCACTTCTGCTGTGGCAACACTGACAGATGGCACAACCTGCACACACATACCATGCTTGAAATGAAGAGAACGAGGCAACCGCCATCCTATAACTTAGTATAGTATTGAAATCTGAAAAGAACATTGCTCTGATTTTTTTATGAATCAGTTTATAGCCATGAATAAACTCTTCTTTGATTCCATTCATATCATTGCATTTTGGCTTTTCATGCTCTTAGTAAATCCTCTTGTAGCTTCAGTGTGAAAATCACATGGGAGCGCAGGGAGTCTGCTCAAGAGCGGAGAATAGCGCGATATAAAAGCAACCAACAACAACAACAACAACAATGTATGGAGGCCTATTTCAATACAAAAACAGCTGGTCGCCTACAGAGAAGAAGAGAAGAAAGGCTCAGCCAACTCATATTATCATTGATTTCTTTCTTCATTCATTACCTAACATACATCTATGACTTTCAGGACTGTGTAATTCAAGGTGAAGTACTGAGTGGTAAAATCAGGGTGATGATATTCAAAAGGGAAAATGTCCTTTTTTCATCCATATTAGTACTGACATTCATTTTAATTATTTTTTAATGAGGAAGCAAGCCAGATGTTATGTAAAGATTTCAGTTTTCAAAGTTACTGCTGTTCATACTGATTAGAAACATAAATGACATGCAATCCAAATTGTAACACTGATGCTGGAAGCAGAAAAAGAAAAGATAGCACTTATAAGATGCATTTTGACACAAGTTAAAAAATAACAATAATCATGACAGATTTGAAAAGCATCTACTATACATGAGGCCACACACATACATGCATAAAATCAAAGATAGGCACACACAAAACCTAGTGTTGTGCATGTCCAACATATGTCCATGCTTCCTCATGTGTGTACTGGAAGTGATGAGCAAAACACTGAATGAAGTGTTGCAGTATCTGTTTACAGAATTTGTGGGGTTTCACTATTATAGTGAAAATTTTAAAAGTAAGAGAATTAATGTAACCAGCTCCACAGCCCCCATCTTGCACCAAAAGCCAGTTCAGAGCATTGAGAGCATCATGGAAAGTCTTGTAAAAAACAGTGCTTCACGGGATGTACAACACCTTTGTCATCCTATTGTTTTGTATTACTATTATGCATTTCAGGTTCATGTTAGGTGGTTATAAATATTATTTTACATTATATTATATGAAAGTCCTTGTGACAACAGAGGAATTTATGTCCGAAGTGAGAGGCTGTTTTGCGCCCATGCAGCAGCTGAGCAGGCAGCCAACAGTGGCTGGAGCTAATAGCTGTAACTCATCAATATGCATAGGACTAAGACCCTCCAATTTGGTAATGACAGACCAGTGGGCATCTAGCACAGACAGCATGCCCATGCTCCCATCATCACTGCTTTCAAGATAGCGACGGGAACAGCACTAAAATCTTTTTAGTCCCATCATTTTAATTCATACAGGTGGCGTTAGCTGATTTATGCTTGGAACTGATTTTTCTGACAATTTAACGAAGGTGAAACATTTACTTTTTGGTTCATTGTTCTATAGTACTGCTACCTTTTAGCTACAAGTTCCAGACTGTTATGCAAATGAAAGCAATTATTTTACACTATATAAATAAAAACGTTATTCACTAACATCAAAGGTTCTATGTGAACATTCACTAACGCAACAATGAAGTTTTCCCCTCTCTTCAAACAAACTCTCCCACTATTTCTCTCTCTATCTCTCTACCTCCCTCATCTCCACAAGAAGTGATCAGTCAGACCAATGCTCTTGATGAAATTGCTGCTGATCTGGACTCTGAGGATGACTTTGATGGTGAAAGGTGTGATGAGGATGGAGATTTGAATCTACACGGTGGTGATGCAGGCCATGTGCATGACATTCAGTCAGTCTTATCACAAAGTGATGATGCTGTGACCAGACCAAGTGGCATTCAACAACTGGCTGAAAATGCTGACAGTGTAGAAGTCACATTCTCAATGGAGTATATTTTGTCACCTATATAATGTAAAACAAATGCGCTAGAGGCCATTTGCTGCACCAACCCTAATCTGTCAGCTGTAGGGTAAAACCAGCTCAACATCAGCAGGTTTGCCTGCCCAATATAGTGATAAGGCAGCAGCAGTCAAATGGTTAAGCAAAGGTTCAGTGAAGTACTTAAGCAAAGGTTCAATGAAGTACTAAGCCAAAGGGGAAAAAAAGAAAAAGAAACGTACCTGCATTTCAGGATCTTCCATATCAAAGGCAAAGACGCAACGCTGCCTGGAGGCCACACCCTCCAAATCATGCAGACAACGGTCTGTCTCCAAAAACATGGTGCCAGCGCTGTCAGATACAGTCAATGTCACACAGACAATACCTGCTCCAACTTTCTTCAACCCTGACAGGGCCTCCTGCAGGCCCTGGCGTCTGCCCCTCACTTCAATTCTGTTGTTTGAGTCAATGAAGTTGATTTGTACTTTGTGAGAATGAAGATCCCTCTCAATCTTCCTTAGCTTGTCCTCCATGAAGGAGTGGATGAATTTTTGTCTGCTCGGAGAGAAGAAAACAACTGCAGTGAAAATCGTATGCACGTTCACAAATTCACGTATCTTTTCTACTGCAAGGTGAAAAAGGTTGTCAGTAGCGGTGATTAAGATTGTATTATTTGCACTGTGATGAACGCAAAGAGAGCCAGGCTTGTTCACTGCAAGTTTGTCCACCATTTGCTTCCATTCCATGGACTGTGGTAGCTCTGCCGACTCAGGATAAAGAGCAGTCTCACGCTCACAAACTGAACTGTCAATAATAGCAGCTGCTTTAGACAAAGTGTCTTCCTCAAATGCATGCAGGACCACTCCTTGTAGGGGAACAGTTTCCCAGGTTATCTGTAGGCTCTCCTTTTGTAGTTTCTGTGTTACATACTTTCTTGTTTCTTTGCATGATATTAGATCCAATTTCTGCTGTGACTTTATGGCCACAGTCTTGGTCTTGACATTTTCAAGATGTTTGTACATTTCAAGCTGAGCATGTTGTACATCAGCCATGCTTCCACAGAAAACAATTTCATCTTCCAGGATCTCAACCTTGAGGTTTTTATGCAGCTTAGACATCTGAGCTGCGAAGTTGATGGTTGAAAGCAGCTTCACAGTGAATGGTTTCAGCTTCTTCTTCTCTGTGATTTCTTGGTTCTTGCGTTCAATCTCATCTTCCACTGTTTTGGCAGTGGAATGAACTTTTTCATACAATTTTTCAACATCCTCATTCATGCCGACTACAACAAATGCAGCCTCCTGTGGCAGTGGCAGCACAATGGCTTCTTTCATGTTTGTTATGCCTGATGCCTTCACAGCTTTCTCAACCTCCTCCCAGATCTGCTGTAGGACCTTCCTTGTGTGAACCTCTATCAGCTCAAGGTAGTTCCTTGCCACATGGTCCACATCCATGTGCCATGTCTTGGCCAGCATACGTGCCTGGGGAACTTCAGGTGTCAGACTGCAGTCAATGGTCAGCTTGCTGCTGTCCAAGTCCAACTTTGGTTTGGCATGATGGGTGGAAAGCTGCCGGCGGAGTTCCGCCAACCCTGTCTGTGACTGGCTGAGGAAGTCCAGCTTGTATTCATGGATGCTGTCAAGCACAACAGGCTCGGGCATGGTGAAGGCTTTAGGATCTGGACTACCGCCATGTTCTCCAAGACACTCCAAGTAGCGCTTCACTTCTAGCTTTCTTCCATCTAGAATGTGGGCTCTGTCCATCACTCGATCTATTACTGTAAAAGAAGTAAGAAATAAGATCACTCACACTAATATTGCACAACAAAACCCTTCCTGCCCTTTTTTGGCAGGTTAATCTCACCTTCTCTATATACACTGCTTGCTTGATTTGCTATCATTGATCTGATTCTGCATTAACATACAATATGGTTGTGAGACACCACACACTACACAAAGTTTCATTATAATTATTGATTAGTTCATACTACTAGTTGCTGGATTTGATAAGGATTCATGAGGTACTATGTGACTATTAAGACTGTATTTTAAAACATAATTTTGAATCAGTATATTGTCCTGTGCCTGCAACAATCAGCCCATTTTATGAATTAATGACAAGTACATTGTTACCGGCAGCTGCTGAGTTCAGAACTTGACATCATGGACACACTGTTACACAAAGCGTACAAGTTTACTGAATCACTGTTGTGCAGCAGACCTTCTCAGCTCAGGGTCACTGGCAAAAAGAGTACTGGCAAGCTGAGTGATGCTCTATATATTGTACCAGAGAGGAATGTAACATAAAGAACAAACATCCCAGGACAGAGCCCTGGGGAACACCTTGGTCAGACTTTAAGCTGTTGATGGAGAAATGATGGAAACATTTTTATTTTTATTTTTAATAGACAGGCAATTAGAACAACCATTGCAGCTAAGCAGTATTTTCCTCTCTTTTTTCCTTCTCTTTTTCATTTTCATTTTTGCTTATTTGTTTTGTTTTTATCAGTTTTATCAAACTCTGTTGAAAGATCAAGGAATGTGATTCCAGAGATGTTTCCAGTAAAAAGAAAGGAAGAAGATTCATCAAACAATCAGTAACTTTAATTTTTCAAGGCAGAAAGTAAACACTTGATCCAATGACAGTAATGAATATAATCATAGGACATGGACATATTCTGAATTTCTTAGGTACTTGTTAATGTATTTATTTATGTTAAACTGTTTCTGTGCATCCTGTTACCTCTGTCAGTAGTTTCAGATCTTCCTTAAAAACTATTATTTTTTCACTATTTTTTCTTCAATCCCACTGCTCTAAGATAAGCATGTGTGCGCACACATGGCGTGTGTGTGTGTGTGTGTGCTTGCATATTTGTGTGCATGTGTGCATGTATGTTTTGATGTGCATGTGTCTGCGTATCTGAACCTCTGTTGTATGTGTCAAAGATTTTGTAAGGGCTGAGGGCTATTACAAGTTGGGTGCACCAGTTAGTTCTTGCATATTTATGTCCAGCCAACCAAGCTGTCACTGAAGGGTGGATGTGTAGGCTATCACACAGCAAAACACAACTAAAAAGATGGCTCACAGATCTACATACAGCACAATCAGTAGCAAACACAAACATGCCAAAACAGTCAATAAGTAGCAAATCTCAATATTTACATTTCACTTATTTACAACTGAGAAAGATACTTCCAGACAGGTTCCCTAAACCATAATGTTCACAAAATTATAAAAACAACTGATCAAATCACAGGTTTGTTTAATTCACTGCTATGATGCAGATTAACATGTTCTGGTGCCTGTTTACATTCCACAGACATTCAACACGGGAACCTGCTAATAGGCCATTTACCAAGGAGCCATAACCTTGACCATGGCTTCGCACCTCTGGCAGAGACGCACAGTTTTTACTATCAACTGAGTGTCGGGATGGTCAGCTAGTGTTGTACATAGGGCGTATACAACAATGAGTCAAGGCATTAAGAGACCGTTTTGTCTGGATGCCCACAGGGTAACTGACTTAGCAGCATTTCCCATTCAATCCTTTGAGTATGAAGCCCTGACATGGCTGATCATGCCTCAGACATCGGGCAGCTTACAGTTTTGACCTCTCTCTCTCTCTAAATTTTTTGTTTTTGTTTTGTTTTGCCAAGTACATCCTCTGCAGTAAGGCCAGCTTTCACACTCATTCCTACTTCCTTTCCATAAGCATTTGTTCATATTCTAAACCGTAATTTTATTACATCCACCCATTGCAGTTTCACATGTTTGTCATATTGTAATGCAGTGTAATCATTCTTTCATCATGTGTGTGCGTGCATGCGTGTAAACAATATTTTTTTGTTCACTCACAATCCACTTTTGTTTACTGTTAATCATTTACACTATGATTTTTTTTTTAAAAGGTAGATGTTTCAATTCAGTGTTTGACTCATTTTCTAAACACCGTTTCTTTACATTATGACACAAAAAATTATTGCTTTTTCATATGGTACAAAGCATTTTGATTTATATGAGGCAGCTTTTATGTACTGCGCACTTGAATTTTGGTAACAGCACTCACAAATTCCTCCACACTGATAAATCAATTTATGTTCAATTTTTGTCCATCTGGGGGCAGTCCCTGAATACCTATCTATGCTTTAGAAACACACACACACACACACACACACACACACACACACACACAAAATGTACACTATAATTTTTTTAAATCTTTTGTAGTGTGCAAATAAATTCTTGAACATTTACTCCTTGATTAACTGACAATTCTTGAGAAAAAAATGTATGCATGAGACATTGAGAGCATGTGTTTTCACAAGCACATGTGGTGTGCGTGTGTGTGAGTGCGTGCGCACGCACACGTGCATGCATGCATGTGTGTACACGTGTGCGTGCATGCATGTGTTTTGTTACTGACAAGCAGCAGTATTAAGAGTAAATTTTAAAAGATGTCTCTTGACATGTATATAAAATAATAGCACATGAGTGCACTGTTTTGTTCATACATTATTGTCTGTTTTATCCTCCTGACTGAAAGTTAGTCCACAATGAAAAAGAAATTCAGTTTATGCATAATTTTAATGGGGTGTTCTATTTCAATATGCACACATATATAATAATGTTACTATTATATGATTAATATATCAGATTACTGTATCAATGAGTTGACTGTTTCCTTTATAACCAAGCTGGCAACATATCTTCAACTTCAGTTTGATCTCAAACTCAAGATAAACGTTTTGGTTATTTTTGTGATACCTCAGTGAGAAATCAGTGGTTGAATCTCACCAGGGGCTACCATTGTTGTGACCAATGTGCGGGGTTTTCCCCTTTCCTGGTCTGGCTACATCCATGTAGGGTTTCCTTGTGAGATGTAATTGTGGTTTGTTTATTTCCTTTTCATCTTTTTCTTTCTTATCCATGTTTCACCACAGCTGGCCCATTGGCACTATTATTAAGTAATAGGGTACAAGTCTTTACGCTGGCTGCCCTTTCTTTTCCACCATCATTTCCTTCTTTTTCTGTCTCTGGCTTCTTCAGCTATATGCCTGCCTGACTGCCTTGAGTTCAATTGGAATATCGTTCACATAGGTAGATACCTAACTAAACATCGCTTCCTCACTCCTATTGTACTAATTCCTTGTTTTCAAAGCTATCACTTAAGGCTGTCACAGTCTAGTTTAAAAAAAAAAACGGTGCATATCACAACACTGTCTACTGTGGCAGGCATGGACGGCCTGCCCGAAATCAAGAGAAGTAGCACCGAAACGGTTTTAAAATGGCACTGTGACAAACAGCATATTGCTTGTGACTACGAGCAGGGTAACCTATTTAATTCCACAGGCACCCATGGGAAAACTGTGTTAGCCCCAAACAACACAGTTTGTAGGGAGAGGATTTGGAAAAGTGAAGGCAAATGGACTGGGAAGGTCAAAATTCCTGGCAGTGGGTGAAGCATGCATGGCTATATTCTGGCCTATTCCAGACTTTATAGGAAGACCATTATTTTTTGTCAGCTCCAGACTCTCAAGAGAGGGAACGTTAATTTCTTGATCCTTAGTACCCCACTGTGTGGAGATGCACTAAACACCCAATATTATTAATAATAATAATGTCCTCTTTTTATGTGCCATTTCTCCAAAATGGACACATAGTCCATTACACAACAAAGAACAAAACACAGTCAAAACAAACTTCTGTGAGCACACATGCACACACACACACGCACGCACGCACGCACGCACACACGCACGCACACACGCACGCACGCATGCACACACACACACACACACACTCATACATATATACAGGGAGAGTCAATAGGATAGCTTGAAGAGGTGAGATTTCAAAGATGATTTAAAAGATGTGAGTGTGTCTGATGATCTAATTTGGCAAGGGAGACTGTTCCAGACAGATGGTGCAGCATAAGAAAAAGATCTCTGACCAAGGAAGTGTGATTGTGAGTTTCCATGTCAAGTGACACCAATATTCTTGACAGAGGTGGACATGAGAACAGATGCACTGCCTATAGTCAGAGTCTGAGAAGGAGAAAGATATATTATTTTCCATTCGTTTTTGAAATTCAATGCTTAAATAGTCTTTACTTCCTGTCTCACCTTGGTGGTCTTCAAAATAGACAAAGCATTTTCCCTGTTCAGGCTTTATCTCCACAGTGACAGTGCTGACAGTGCTGCCTGAGCTTTCGCTGCTTTGGAAGTACAGCTTGAGTAAGTCTCGGGTCATGCCAGGATCCAGGCCAGTCACCAGCAGGCAATTGGAGATCGGAACTCTGGATACAGTCAGTTTGTTGCCCTCCAACTCTTCCATCACACAAGCGTTGTATACCTTCGAAAAGTCTGAGAAATACATATACATACAACCACAACCATACATGCAGGCATGCACTCATGCACACACACACACACACACACACACACACACACACACACACACACACACACACACACATACATACACACACATACACACACACACACACACACACACACACACACACACACACACACACACACACACACACACACACACACACACATACACACCACCTTGTGAATTATGTTCAGAACTGAGAACTGATGCATGCTGGCCAGCAGAATATTTTAGGGTTTTTCTTCAGCCTGCACAAGTGGGGATCAGCTTCCAGTCCCAGTTCTTGGACCAGCTGGTGATTTTCTGTAACCCATCCTGGTCACTCTGACCAAGCAATATAAGCAGGACTCTTCAATTTCACACACATGCACACACGCACGTGCACCCACACACGTGCGCAAGTGCGCACACACACACACACACACACACACACACACACACACACACACACACACACACACACACTCACACAGCAACAACATCTCGTTCTTTCTTTTAAGTTCAGTATGATTACTTGTGAAGCACCTAAGTTTGAGATCATCCTAAGCTCCTTGCAGTGTTAACTGTACAACACCATTCTCTGCTTCTGATCAGACTTACTGCACTCTAGTCACATGAAACATTAGTTTTATACAGGGCAAGTTTGCTCTTTAAAACAAAATCCACTGAAGTAGTGTACCTACAGCCCTGTTTTGGCTGTTACTATGGCTGACACCACACAAAAATGCAGCTGACCTGGCGCATGTTCTGAGTACACCATGCAACCATGCACCAGTGTACAATGTTACTTTATTCAACACCATATACATAGAGTGCACATGTGTGCTGTCCTCTTACCTGCCACCTGCACCTTAAGCAGAATGACTGAGATTTTGTACGTGCTACTGCAGTAACACGGAGGTGGAACCGATACCAAAATAAGAGTCAGCAGAGAAAGTTGACCATGAAGAAGAAAATTCTCCTGAGGCTCCTACCAGGACTAGCCCTTTTGATCAAGAGTGCAGAGCTCAACCACTGAGCTATCCCTGCTCCTTTCTCACTAAATAGTATTAACACATATCTGTGTGACATATTGCATCTATACCTAACAGACCATGATGTCTCACTTACTAACAGCATCGCTGAAGGTGACAAGGACAGTCCCCGCCTTTTCCCCGTACAGAATTTCCTGTGGTTTGAGTCCAGTCACAGACTCCAGGTGCAAGGAGAGGCAGTAGGTACTGGTGTTTTCTGACACATTCTGGAAAAGCAGCTTGTCACGGTACATTGGCTTCAGCTTCAGCATCTTCACCGACACTTCATTTCCTAGCAGCGAGTGCTGTCTCTGTGCTACTTTCGCTGCCACTGCCCACAGTAACAATGACAATCATAAACATGTGTTCCTGTGCATGTGCATCTGTCTGCGTGTGCATGCGTGTGTGTGCAGGTACATGTGTTTGTGCATGCATGTGTGCAGGGGGGGTGTAGAGGTGGGGGGGGGGGGGGGCTAAGTTTAAGTGTTTCAGTGACTGCGACTGCTTCTTGGTGTGTGTCTGTGTGTGTGTGTGCACATGTGTGTCACATGGGGGTGGGGGGGAATGTGTGGTTGCATGAAAAATGTAAGCTGTTACCTAGAGCACCTCACTTGATGTGATGAAAGTGTGTGACTGGATGAACTGCTGCACTTGAAACTGCATTCTTTGCATTGTGCTAATGGTTGACTGGCAATATTTTTGCAAAAACTGAAGTCCTTTTCTGTTGATGGGAACATTTTAAATTTTTTTATAAAAAAAATCCTCCTCTGTCTGATGATGTCAAAACCTGGATGACAATAAACAAACTTTAACTCAACGATGACAAGACCATTGCAAAAATTCTATCCTGTGGTAAAAGGTCTAGGTCTCTCTCTTCCTCCTTCCCAGCTTATGACTATTGGGCGATTCAGGCGGGGTTGTTAACTCCCTTGACTTTTGCCTGGCATCGCTTAAGTCCCTTGGCTGCTTTTACTTCCGGTGTGTACTTTCTTCAGAATGGAAGGCGTTGACAGTAAATTTGCGAATTTTACACTGCCAACTTTAAAGGCATTTTTGGAGCGCCATAGTCATAATGTGTCTGGCAATAAGCAATAACTTGTTGCTTGTGCTATAGGATGCCCCAAAACGCATTTTTTCTATGAACTCACGATCTTCTTGTCAGCCAAAAAATGATGCAAAGACACTTTTTTTCCACCCTCCATCCCCTTTCCACGGTAATTTTTGCAACTGCAACAGTATTGGCATTTGTACTGCTTCGTGATTCTAGGTTCAACTTCCACTGTTATACACAGCGTGAAGCGACGCCAACTCAGAAATCAGCCTGGAAGTGCGCTGCGACCTCTTGCGACTTCTTGCGCGAAAGATTACAAAGCGCATTCACTCTAACAAACCAGCTTCGCCGAATCGCTCAATAGGTAATGCATCTGTTCTCACCTCTGACAGTCAAAAACCTTGGTGTTACACTTGACTGTCACTTGACCATGAAAACTCACCTCTCCCAGCTGGTACACTCAGCCAGTTTTGAACTCCCCCACATTAGTTTCCATCTGTCATCTTGTGTCCACATAATTTATGCCAAAAATATATTGTCTCTGTGTTCTTTCACCCCATGACTCAATATCCTGTAATTCTATCCTGTCTGGCTGTCCTCAGTATCACTTAAACAAACTACAAAAAGTTCAAAACAATGCTGCTCACTGTGTCCTGAAAGTTAAAAAAAAAAAAAAAAAAAAAAACTGACCAGATCTCTCCTCATCTAGCTTCTCTCCGCTGAGTCAAGAATACAGTACAAACCCGCTATCTGTGCTACAACTACCTCAATTTGACCACTCCTGTCTACTTGACTGAACTCCTGCAGCACTTTATATTACATGAAGGCAAAATACTGACTTAACTGTTGCCAGCAGGGGGAATAGGAGTGAAAAGACAGATGACAAGTTCACAGGCTCAATGCCTATAGTTGGTTTAAACAAAATGTTTATTCAGTCATCATAATCATAAGCTCAACAGATAAGTACCGGAAACACAAAAGCAGTATGCTTATTTGTGTGTTACCTATATATAAAATGTTAATCATACAGACATTTACGATGGCAAGATGGCAAATTGTTGTCAAAACGTCAGTGGCAACAAAGCAAACAAAAGACCAAAATGACAACAAAAAACAAACAAAACAAAACAAAAACAACAAAACGGGCAGAAGGGGCGGGTGTTGAAAAAGCAAATAATTAAATGAATGGTCTAGTGATGTTGTCATAATTATTGATCTGAGAGAGACAGAGAGAGGATTAAAACGTGTACTTCTTCACTCGTATCATAAACAATTTTGGCAGACTTTTACAGATTTACAAGTAGTCGGTTTGGCGCAAAAAATCGTGGACTATAGCAAATATTTTCCTATTAGTTTCTAAATGTAGCTGGTCATTTCCAAACAGAAGTGTACTGATATTTCTTTCATTCTCATCTAGTTTATTAATGGTTTTATTTCTAATACTATCATAAAATGCCTATAGTTCTTTCTGAACTAATCAAAAATGTGTACCAGTCACAACGAAGATATAATGTACTGTATTGCACCAACCTTCTGGTTTCTCAAAAATGATGTGGACAAGTCTCTCCTCTTCATTGATCCTGACATCATCCACCTTGCCACCACCATTACGAGAACTCTCAAAGTGATTCCAGAAAATGTCGTCACTCAATGGAAAGTCTTCACCAACCGTCACCTCCACTGTCCTGCGTGCTTCCTTTTCCTCCTCTGTCAAAACATTATCAAGAATGAGAACTCATGTTGACTTAGTTTATTACATGTATTAATTAATCAAGTGTAATAAATAAAACTCTTGTTGGTAATTAGTATCTGTACTAAATTACCCCTTGTTTCTAACCTGAGTGTGGTCAACAATGGTCTGTGAAAACTGCAGTGTTAGCAGAGACATGACAGTGAAATTCTCATGCTGGATGTCCATGAGAAACATGTTTTTGCAAGCTCAGCTTGCATTGTTAAAAGGTTGGACAGTCCTTTGGATAAACAAAGTTGTGTTGGCTAATCACAAACAGTTTGTGTTTTGCAGCCAGCCAATCAGAGGCATATACAGATATGCAGTAAAGCAGAAGATGTAGGTTGAAGACTACACATGGGACAGAACTGAGAGTGCAGCCGAGAAAGAGGGCCATCAGGCTGCAACAAGAACTTTATTTTTCTAAACTGGTCAACAAGATGGGCATATTGAGTCAACATGCTGGGTATTAACTTGTGTAGCTAAAAGTCAGTTCAGTAACATTTGTGTAATGCTGGAGTGATGTTCTACACCTGGTATGCAAACATTGGTATCTTCTGCAAGATAAGGTGTTAGCTATCTGTGCAGCTGTGTATTGGTTCTGCTACAATTTCAGTGAGCTTCACAGGATGAGAGTTCATGGAAAGCAGTGACTGCACTACACATTTTTCAAACTGGTGTAAAATCTGTGAGGGATCAAAAGTAACTGGTCACTGTAACTGGTCGGATACACCATCATCTGTACTACAGCTCTACTAGCAAACACTGCTCTGTTCCACACACTTGTGCACGCACACACACACGCACACACGCACGCACGCACATGCACACACACATGCACATTCACACACACGCACACACACACACAAACACACATGCACATTCACACACACGCACACGCACACACACAAACACACATGCACATTCACACACACGCACACACACACACACACAAACACACATGCACATTCACACACATGCACACACACACACAAACACACACATTCACACACACGCACACACACACACAAACACACATGCACATTCACACACACGCACACACACACACAAACACACATGCACATTCACACACACGCACACACACACACAAACACACATGCACACACACGCACACAAACACACATGCACATTCACACACACGCACACACACACACAAACACACATGCACACGCACACACAAACACACATGCACATTCACACACACACACACACAAACACACATGCACATTCACACATGCACACACACACACAAACACACATGCACATTCACACACACACACACAAACACACATGCACATTCACACACACACACAAACACATTCACACACACACACACACACATGCACATTCACACACACGCACACACACACACAAACACACATGCACATTCACACACACACACACACACACACACACACACACACACACACACACACACGTATGCACTCTCTCTCTCTCTCTCTCTCTCTCTCTCTCTCTCTCTCTCTCTCTCTCTCTCTCTCTCTCTCTCTGTGCTTTTATTTTTTCACTTTCTAGAACCAGTCAGACAAAATAACAGATGGTATGTGCAACTGATTGCTGATTTCTCCCCCTGGTATATGCTGATCTTAGCTGGTAAAATACTGATTAACAGAAACCCTGGGAAAGGACTGCCTCTGTATAACATATGATACATAAAAACATTTTCTCTGCTTTGAGGAGGAGTGATGTGATTGTTGTCTGGTGCTAGTTTCCTTTTTGTAGCTGACAGAAAGGAGAGACGAGTTGTCAGTGTATCATCAGTATGAGGCCCAACAGTAGCTAGGCTGTGAAGGTGAACGCCAGTGATGTATGCATTGTTGTGTGTGGAGACAGTCAGTAAGCTCGCTCTTTGTCAGGCTCTGTGATAGCTATGTTGTGTTGTCGCCTCTCCCCATGCTAACATTGATTAGTTGAATTGAGAATTGTGTGGCATGTTACCACACACTGAATTTCATATTTAAAACATGTTAGTGCTGGTAGCTGCAACTATACACTGAAATTTTCTAACCGTTGAAGTTGTGCTAAGTTAGTGTATGTACAGTTTACAGTGTATATATATTTCATTAGTTTAACGATATAGTGATGATAGGGTTTGAATAAAAGTTATATATTTTGTAAAAGTACACACTTGCTGGTGTTGCAAGTAACATGCAAGTGTGTATTGGAACAATTATCATACAATGGGACTACAATGCTACTGTCCAGCTTTCCATCAATGACAGTCATCAAATGTGCAAACCTTGTTCATCGCTTTAAATCATCTTGCAATGCTTGTATGGAGGTCACTGAATTGTTTTCCAGTAAAAAGCAACATAAACTGAAATAAAAATGGTACATGCAAGTTTTTTTTAATACTATCACACTATTATGTAAGCATGACAAATTTCAAAAACAATTATTTTTCCATCAGATAGTTCTCTCTTTTACTGACCAATTGAAAGCAGCTGTAAAAAATTGTTGCCAACAGCGCAGCAATCCTACATTCTGCATAATTATCTCTGCATACTCAGCAATCTTTTCACTTCCCTCAATGATAATAAAATGTGTATCCTATTCCTTTTCTATCTCTCATCAGTCAGTGAAGGAGCAGATCATGAAATTCTTCTCTCTTGCCATGAACATGACTTTGGCATTCATGGTACAGCCCTGAAATGGTTTTGATCTGGCCTTTCTGACAGGAAACAGTATGTCCTTATAAACAACCAAAAATCAACAGCAACATCCCTTGACTTTGGTGTACCTCCAGGCTTTGTACTAAGCCCTGTACTGTTTGTTTTATATATCACTTACAGACCTCACTGAAAAGCACTTTGTGATGAGTACATATGTGTGTTGGGGTGCATGTGTGCAATGTCTCCTTTTCTGATGTTGTATATGCACATGCATGTGATCCTCTGTGTGTGTGTGTGTGTGTGTGTGTGTGTGTGTGTGTGTGTGTGTGTGTGTGTGTGTGTGTGTGTGTGTGTGTGCATGTGTGTGTGTGTGTGTGTGTGTGTGTGTGTGTGTGTGTGTGCACACATGTGTGTGTATATTCTTGTATCAATATGCTTTGTACAAATAGGTACATTATTGATGTAATATTATCTCATTGATCTTAAGTGTTTGTGGGTTCTAACTTCAATACTTTTGTTAAGTTCTAAAGTTCTATGAGTCACCAAAAGTGCTCTAAAACCTTCCTATTATTATTGTAATGGTCAACTCACATAGTAACTTCAAATCAAACAGTCCTACAGTCAAGGAAGATAACCTTAAATGACAATAAAACACCCTGTTTGTAAAGAGGCCAATGGGTGCAAGGTACACACAACACTTGTACTGATGGCAGTTTACCAGTGGCGGTGTCCAGATGAGACAATAAAACACCCTGTTTGTAAAGAGGCCAATGGGTGCAAGGTACACACAACACTTGTACTGATGGCAGTTTACCAGTGGCGGTGTCCAGATGAGACAATAAAACACCCTGTTTGTAAAGAGGCCAATGGGTGCAAGGTACACACAACACTTGTACTGATGGCAGTTTACCAGTGGCGGTGTCCAGATGAGACAATAAAACACCCTGTTTGTAAAGAGGCCAATGGGTGCAAGGTACACACAACACTTGTACTGATGGCAGTTTACCAGTGGCGGTGTCCAGATGAGACAATAAAACACCCTGTTTGTAAAGAGGCCAATGGGTGCAAGGTACACACAACACTTGTACTGATGGCAGTTTACCAGTGGCGGTGTCCAGATGAGACAATAAAACACCCTGTTTGTAAAGAGGCCAATGGGTGCAAGGTACACACAACACTTGTACTGATGGCAGCTTACCAGTGGCGGTGTCCAGATGACAGGGTCTTCTGACGGGCATCATCCTCACCGTCACTGGCTTTTTAGCGATCACGTGACGTCGACCGGCCACTGCCCTTGCCACTGTCATCACACCAAAGGTCACTCAACAATAAAAATTTAACTGCGATATCTTGATTCCAGTAAATGCTGTCCAAACATGATACACGTTCAGCACCTGTAACCTTTACTGCAAAAAAGTAATTAATTAAGTAACTTGGTGTTTTACGCCTAGCTAACCATTGTGGTTATATCAGGGCAACTGCAAAACAGATCAATGAACATAATGCATAATTAAAGTCAGCAGTATTGGGACATACCAGTCTCATGGGACACCTCAGTAAAGCAGGACTAGTGAGCATTGGGGGAGGGTAGGGACTGAAGTTGAATTTTGCACAAGCCCACGCCTACTGAAAACAGCAGTCTCCAGAAAGGAGAGGAGAACATTAAGCAAATGGCTGAGAAGAAGCAAGAACATAGCAAGTACAGCTACAGTGCAGAGCAGAAAGACCATCTACAAATGCAGCAGATACAACAGTCCAGATCACAACAGATGCTGCAGTACAAGCTGAGCTGTCCAGTCACAGCACACATTGAAGTAGAACCTGAACTGTCCAATCTGAGCTCTTCAGACATGACAGTTGCTGCAGTTCAAATCTAAACTGTCCAGCCACAGTAGACACAGCAGTAGGCTCCAAACCTGAACTTCCCAGAGCAGCACAAATACCAGTGTTCTGAGGCTTAAGGATGCCTACTGCCATGACTGCTTGCCAGCAGATAGAATGGAACCAAATCATCACTGAAAGCAGTGGCAATGCAACAACTTCCATTGCAGCTGCTTTCAGTGATGATTTTGTTTCATTACTAATGCCTGCTCTAATAACATTGTAACTACCTAGACAGTCTCACAGAAAACGTAAGTTTTAACATAGGCTGTCAATCTCTAAAACACAAAATGGGCTGTTAATCATACAATTGCACTGACCTTCTGGTTTCTCAAAGACGACGTGGACAACTCTCTCCTCTTCATTGATCCTGACATCATCCACCTTGCCACCGCCATTACGAGAACTCTCAAAGTGGTTCAAGAAGATGTCATCACTCAATGGAAAGTCTTCACCAACCGTCACCTCCACTGTCCTGCGTGTCTCTTTCTCCTCCTCTGTCAGAACATTATCACACAGCATGACCACAGTCGTGTTGACTGCTGTTATTAGATCTTTTTCTCAATGACCCTGTGGCAAAGGTTTGTCTAGTTGTCACTTACAGATTTGAAAGGCATGCACAATCTAACAAATCACCAAACATGTATAATAAATTTTTAAAATTATAAAGCACCTAAAGAATAAGTTCATGTGGTCATAATTAAGTGGCACTGATAAGGATAGTGCTGATACATGGGAAAGAGAGCATGCATAGTTTCAAGACATTTGGTCTAGTTGTATGTGGCTTATAAAAGCATGTCAAGAATGAAAACTCATCTTGACTTTATTTGGTAATTTAAGAGAAACAGTAATTAAAATCTCATGTTGGTAATGAGTGTGCATACCTACTGAATTACCTCCTGTTTCTAACCTGTGTGTGACCAACAGTGGTCTGTAAAAACTGGAGTGTTAGCAAGGACTTGACAAATGACATCCTTGGGGAGCAAGGATACTTCAGTGAAGAGCAATGGACTTGTGATTGAAAGATCTTGGATTTGAGTCCTGGCAGGAGCAATGGGTGAATTCTCTTTGCCAGTGCTAACTTTCTGTGCTAACTTGTATTTCAATATCCATTTCACCCCCTGAGTTACCGCAGTGCAGTTGCATGTAAAACACCCTGGTCACTCTGCCAAAAGTGCAGAAGGTAGGTTACAGCTAAACATACATGCATCCTAAGTATGTGGATTCGAATAAAGTGACACTGTAAACTGGTACATGGTCATTGAGTCCAGTCGTTGAGTCCAGGCTGCAAGTGTCAGTGGTTGGGTTTCTTCATAAGGGTAAAGAGTATTGGACCCAGGAGTGAAATCCCAGGGAATCCTGTAGAGAACTTTCTTCACTACAGGATTCCCTGGGATTTCAGTCCTGGGTCCAATACTCTTTACTCTGTACATTCAACCACCATCTGAAGTCATTTCTCAAAGCAGGTGCAGTCATCATTAATCACTGATGATACTCAACTTCACCAGTCTTCAACTCCATCTGACTTTCATTCACTGATTGTTGACACTGAGCAGTGTGCTGACTCTGTCAGGAGACAGATGACTGGTAATAGGCTAAAGCTGAACAATGACAAAAAGGAAGCTCATTTGGTTGGATCTTGTAGAAGGGTCAGTGTGTCACAAGACCACTTGAGAGTTGGCAATCATGACATTTCCTTCAAAGGCCAAGTCAAAAATCTCAGTGCTACATTTACACTACTCTGTATAATGGTGAAGCATACTGACCTCATCAGTCATTCAGCATATCTTGATGTAGTGGTATGATAGCATGTGCCTGTGATATGAGTGAATGGTCAGTTGAATGTGAATGCATTTGCAGGTGAATGGATGACTGAATGGTCAGTGGATGGAAAGAATGTGATTGTGTTGCACAGGCTCTGTGCAACACAGGTTGAAACCTGAACTTTTCTCAGTTACTATGAGGCTATATACTACAACAGGAGTGTGTGAGAGAGACAAGAGAGAGAAGACAGGAATAAAGAGTGTTCATTTAGAAGACTGCTTTTGACTTTGGTGTGAATGGATGGATAGGACACCAACAAACAACAAACTGCACACATCCCAACAACATTACATTTAAATCAGAGGAATTAGCTATATCTACCATCTCCTGACAACAAAAGCCACTGCTCAGCTTATGTGTTCTTTTGTTCTCAGTCAGTTGAACTACTGCTTTCTTTGCTCATTGACATCAACTGTGATCAGATGTACAGGCTGCAAAAAGTTCCATGCAATGAAAGTTGTTTTTTGCAAGAGCAGACGTGAGCATGTTAGACCATTGCTCAAGGCACTTCACTGGCTGCCAGTCAAAGACAGGATTATTTTTAAGATAACCACTTTTGTTTTCTGTTTATTTGATGGTACCCTGCCACCATACCAGTCATGTCTCTCTGTATACACTCCTCCACTCTCCATTCCAATTCACATGAAAAAAACTCTTGTGCAATATAGAACTGGCATTTACAGCCCCAAAATGAAAGGTGCCAACTGATTAAAGGGGAGATCACTGGTGAATATTTTCAGTCTTTGGAATATTTGGTACAAAAGTGTGGTACTTTCTCTAATTTGGTTGCACAGCTTAGTGTGCCAAATTCATAATAAACAAATGTCACAACTGGTGGCCTACAGCGGCAATATCTGTGTTTGAGTTGTATCATGTAATGAATGTGGGGGTTGACAGGGTGATGCTCAGCCAGCATAAAGAACATTAAGGGCATTGGTTACCAGTTGTGTTCTCTGTTCACGCTCCCCTGGTCTGGAACAACCTTCCTGCTTACACCCAACACTGCAGTTCTCTCTCATAGTTCTTAACTTCTCTTAAAACTTTTCTCTTTATGTCTGCCTACTCTAAGTTACTCTAACCATTTCACAGGCATTGGATGCTGTACTTAATTTTATTTCGCTTTTGCTGTTGATGTCTTCACTGACTGATAATTTTGGGTGGAGTGGAGGTGGAGAGAGAAGGAGAAGCAAGGCATTGCAAGATTGTGTGTGTGTGTGTGTGTGTGTGTGTGTGTGTGTGTGTGTGTGTGTGTGTGTGTGTGTGTGTGTGTGTGTGTGTGTGTGTGTGTGTGTGTGTGTGTGTGTGTGTGTGAGTGTGTGTTTGTGTGTGTGTTGTGTTGTGTTGTGTGTTGTGTTGTGTTGTGTATATATGTGTGTGTGGGGGGGGGGGGGGGGGGGGAGGTGTGCATGTGCGTGTGTATGGATGCAGGGGAGGGAGAGGGTGAGATATGTAATGCATTATTAAATTAGGTTGTGTATTGTTGTAATGATTCATGTATAGCACTTTGAGTCTCCCACATATATGGTCACAGAAGGATGCAGCACATTAGAAATGCATTTATTATTATCATTATTGTATGATATACACAGAACTTGCATCAAGACAGTGGCAGTTTCATGTGGCAGCAGATATGTACCAACTAAATAGTGATGTAACCATTTTGGTGGATATTCAAAAATGCACTCTGTAAAGTTCTCATTCAAAGTCATCTACAACTACAGCACAATGCAGAGAATAGTGTTATAGCTGCCACTGTGAAATATTTAGGGCTCATCTGAAGGTGATGCACTCAATTAGAGGGCATATAAAAATAATTCTCATGCTGGAAAGGACACAAGAAACCTGATTTTGCTTAATTTGTTTGTGTGTTGGCCAGTCATGATTTTATTGACTGTTTGTGTATGTAGCTGGCCAATCAGAATTGATTACAGATAGTGCATGAAAACACTGATTTAAGACTCAACACATGGACAGAATTGAGAATCCAGACAAGACAGGAGGTTGGTGTCGGGCTTGCTGAATTCTAGTTTTTCAGACTTTCTAACTGTTTGATGAAACAGGTGAATTTAGTCAATATGTTATGCAATTATTTATGTAGCTGAAAGTTGGTTCAGTTACATATGACATGGTGGTGTGGCGTTTTACACCCAGACCATGAAATATATTAATATCTGCATGATATGGTGCTAGCTATTTATCATGCACTGACATTAGGGTGGGTCTGCCTTAATGCAGAGGGTCTGCCAACTGACACCAGGGGTGGACACTGTGTGTGTCAAAGTAGGGAGAAGTGGCCTGTCACATTATATAAATCCTGTAAGGTCAGGGTTCAACTTCCTTTTCCTAGCTAAACGCAGCAGACTGGAGCCACATGATGCTCAGATGCCATGTGTATGTGTTGCCTGTGCTGAATGCGGCTATAGCAAGGTGGAAGTAGTGGCTGCTTGGCCACTGAGGAGTGGCGACCTCCTGCTCTTGTAGCTGTGAGGCAACTGGTTTTTCATAGCCTGGTTGCAGGTACGGGTTAAATTTATTCCCGATGGTTGAGGCCCAAACTGAAAACTATATTGGTTCCAGCTGTTGTCTTCTTGAATAATAATAATGTACATTTATTATGCGCTCATCAACGCCCTGAGCGCTCACATGATACATATTAACCTAAATATGATATTCTATACACATGTAAAGCATAGTCCTACCAAAACAATTTACATAAAGTATTATTTATAAAAAATAAAAAAATAAAAAATAAAAATGCGCACTACAAACACGCACACACACACACCCACACACACACACACGCACGCGTGCGCATGCGCATGCGCACACACACACACACACACACACACACACACACACACACACACACACACACACTGACTGTAGCAGAAACTGGGTACTGATATTAGTTAGGATGGAAATACTGTGAGAAGAGGAAGGTAATGTGTAATTATGAATACTCGTGTAATTATGAATACATGAGGAATGTGTAATTATGAATACTTGTGCACTATGGTTAAGCATTTTATTATATGCTTCAGTATAACTGTCAAACTTGATTGTGGGTAATAATGAATTACCTTTTTTGACTCCCATAGCTGTTTACTATTGGGAAGTTAATTAACAGACAAGGTTATACCTTGGAAGACAATGCAACACAACATAAGCTATAACAGAGTCTGACAAGAGTGAGCTCACCACCCGTCTCCACACATATCTGATACTGTGAATGACAGCTAGGCCATCACTGGCACATGATCTTCATGGCCTGGCTACACTCCAGTATCATGCTGACTCTACACAGACTGAAGACTTGTCACTTCCTACAGAAAGGAGTGACGTCTTCATTTTTTGTACTTAGTACTGGTAGTTGTAACTAAGTACTGATTTATAACCTTGTACTTGTAATACCTTAGTGGTACCTAAGTATTAAGTTATATAACATGCATCTGTTTAAGGTGCATTTGATTTAGTGTTGTAGACAGTTTTATGCCACATGTAAGTAAGTACTTTTGGAAGAGTTAGTTGTAATAGTGTTTCGAAAAAACTGATGTATTTTGTAAACATACAAACTTGTTGATGTTGAGCATAGTATGTACATTTGTATCATAACACAGTAATGTCTGAAGTGTGAATGGTTTTGGAAAATGACAGTAATCTCAAACAAAATTTAAGGCACTTAGACCAAAAGACTTTCAATGCAACAATTATATGAATACCTCATACAAAATGTTCTGTCCAATATTTATCAGATTCAAAGTGATTATAACTCTTTGCCTATCTTGTCTTGTAGTTTTCTAGAAACTTATGCCAGCTGTGATGCAAGACTAAAGGCATAATAGGGCATGGGTGTCTAACTTTGAAATTATGCAACAATGCATTCAATGGCAAAAAGAAAACAAACAACAACAAAAACACAAGTCACAAGAGTGCAACAACAAAAAAGTCTCTTCAACCTTTAATCTTTATGAAATAGAATGTTTTGGAGTCACAATTATAACTGGTTTTCTTCTTAAGTGATTCCACTGGGATTTATTTGTAAATTCAGAAAATGTTCCCACTTTCAAGACTAGGCTAATATTTGGCACAGTCAAACGAAAAGAAACCACATGGTAGAAAAAACAAAAGACTTGGGTGCCAACACTTCTAGGACTCATGAGAGTTTTCAGTGAGCAAACTACTGTTCTAATGGAGCTCACATTTCTAGGGTTATTGCTCCAGACTCAGGCCAGAAATCTGAGTTCAAATCCCGGTGTAAGCTAATTTCTTTCTCTATTTTTCCCTCTTCTTCTTTTTTTTTGTTTTCCTTTCTTCTTCTTTCTCAGCTGCTGCTACGTCATTGACAGTATGGAACTTTGGAAAAAAGTCTAAGTGGAACTTTTTCTTTTCCTTCTCTTTTGTGCCTCATTCCTTAATTTCATCTGTTAAAAAACTCATTCTTCTATCCTCCACAACAAAACTATGTCGGATAGTCTTGTGGAAGAGCTGGCCAAAGTCTGTGAACATTTAAAAAGTAAATCATGTAGTGTTTGAACTGGATCTCATATGATTTTATACTGATTCATGCAGCATTGATTTTTCACAACTGCTTCATGCTGCTGTCACATTGAAATGTGGTCAAGGTCACTAGACGTGCTGTAAGTTGTTAAAGCTCAATGAATGCTACCATCATGCAAAAGTCTGACTTTTACCACATTTACAGCATTCAAAAAATCACAGTGTTAACGTTTTTGCCATGCCCAGGCAGCCAAACGGATCATTAGAGACACATCTTTCATGTGAGTCAGTAAGTGACTTTGTGCTGTAAAAAGGCAACTAGGTGTGAAAATGGTAAAAAGGACACATTGTGCAGATTCTTACCATCAACCTTGGGCTCTTTAGGCATCATCCTCACTGTCACAGGTTTTTTAGCGATCATGTGATGTCGACTGGCCACTTCTCTTGCCACTGTCATCACACAAGATATTAGTGAACAATGAAAACTGGCCACTACTTCTGACATTAACATTAAAAACAACACATACTGTTAAAATGTTACTGTACTGTATTTGAATAATAATAATGCATGTAGCAATTACCATCATTATCACAGTTCAGTTTCATTGAAATCTGTCTGGAATTTGTTGCCTGCCAGTCTGAGAAGTCTCCCCACTCTGTCCAAGTTCAAAACCCAGCTCACGACTTTCCTGTTTAGATGGGCATTTTCACAAAACTAGGCAGATCATTCCTGTAACCATAGATTATGTGTACATCTAGTGCATATATTATGTGCATGACTGAATGGTGTGTGCTAGTGCACTGAGTTTTTGTTTTGAAAAAAAGATTTGTGTTCAACAGGAGCTGTCCATTACCATTATTATGACGGTGCTCATCATTATCATAAAGCAACCTGTCTGCACAGTGCATTGCACATAAAAACAAAATAAATCAAAGCATTTAATAAATTGAGAATGCAACAAACACGTCAACAATACTGTATGTTATACACAGATTAGTTGTTCACAAAACATGTACTAGTACTGTCATAAAAATCTTTGCAGGAATCTACATTCTGCAGTCTCATACAGGTACACCCTACATTTTCACAATTACAATAATGAATAGCTAACCATACACCTGAGTAATGCATAGAAAATCATTACACTATCCCAAGGCTTTAAGGACTATTAATATCACAAATAACTCCCATAAAATCAAACCAAATTGCTTTATAACGACCCAAGCACATTTAGTCTGAAAGAATGACTGGAGGTGGTGGTCAGAAGGTCATAGCATAACCAAGTGTGGCACAAATCTTAACAATTCGCCTGATCTTCTTGTAACCATTACTACCTGTACTGTCTAACAAAAAAACAGGCCTGATGACAGTAACTGTCAATCAAAAAACCCAGCAGTCAGACGAACAATTGTACCAACCTTCTGGTTTCTCAAAGACGACATGGACGATTCTCTCTGCTTCATTGATCCTGACGTCATCCACCTTGCCACCGCCATTACGAGAACTCTCAAAGTGGTTCAAGAAGATGTCATCACTCAACAGAAAGTCTTCATCAACTGTCACCTCCACCGTCCTGCACGCCTCTTTCACCTCCTCTGTCGGAACATTATCACATCACATGACTGCAGTGCTACTGTCTGACTTTCCATTGATGCGACAATGGCTGTCATCAAACAGATGTGCTATCTTTGGTGACTGAATAATGTCTAGCTATTTCTCAACCACCCCCCACCCCCACCCCCCAGCCCCCTGCACTGTGAAGATTAAATGTTCTGCAGGTGTTAGCGAGAGACATGATACCAAGTGGAAGTTAAGCAAAGTATGTCAAAACATTATGTCCCACAAACATTAGAGACAGGGCTGAAAGAAAAAGTAAAAGAAAAAGACAGGAACACTTGTACTGATGGCAGCTTACCAGTGGCGGTGTCCAGATGAGAGGGTCTTCTGACGGGCATCATCCTCACCGTCACTGGCTTTTTAGCGATCACGTGACGTCGACCGGCCACTGCCCTTGCCACTGTCATCACACCATACATCAACCATTGAAGCAAAACTGACTGCTCTCAGACCACAACACAAGCCGATCAAATAGTGCTATGACACATGCAGAACATGTTGCACTGAGACTACAATCCACTTTGATCATGGTCAAAGGACTGCATGATGTACAATCAGTTGCTATGGGAAACCATAGACCACTATTTCACCATCAAGCAACTGATTACGTAATTTAAGTTTCAAACTTGTTCTAATCTTAGCATGACATATATATATGTACACACACACACATTTTACTTTGTACCATTTATACAGCAATGGGCATTCCTGTGGTCAGTTCTGGGTCTTGTGTGTCACAAAGAGACCACAATGACAATTTACAAGCCAATTATAGTTATCTTTAACACACCATATCATGACTTCGCTTTACTATATAAAAATGATTCACTCTACCATAGAATAGTTTAAAAGGTTTTCCTTTTAAATCTTAAAAGATTTCCCCTTTTAAATCTGAGAGCACACAGATTGCTACACTTCTTTGATTGCGTTACTTCACTTGTTTTAGTAAAGAGCCCATCTCAAATTTAATAACCTGTTTGCTATTCCTGTCACCACGATAACTGATGCAGATCAACATAAAACAGAGGTGACGGTGTCAGCTGTCATTCTCCAAAACACAAAGCAAGCTGTCAGTCATACAACTGTACTGACCTTCTGGTTTCTCAAAGACGACGTGGACAACTCTCTCCTCTTCATTGATCCTGACATCATCCACCTTGCCACCACCATTACGAGAACTCTCAAAGTGGTTCCAGAAGATGTCATCACTCAACAGAAAGTCTTCATCAACTGTCACCTCCACCGTCCTGCACGCCTCTTTCTCCTCCTCTGTCGGAACATTATCACATCACATGACTGCAGTGCTACTGTCTGACTTTCCATTGATGGCTGTCATCAAACATGCAAACCTTGTTCATTGCTAGTGCTTCAGGCTGCAATTCCATTGTCACAAAACAGTTAGTTAATTAATTAATGCTCAATGCCCAGTTGACTGCAGTGGTCACATCAGGCCAGAAGACAACTCATCAACAGCTGAGCCACTGCTCAAGTCACACCTCATTTCATGCTGGAAGAGGACTGGACCAGATGAAGCTGAATAGACTGCAAAGGCAAAATTCACACAAGTAAAATTCCTGGCAGTGGGTGAAACATGCGGCACCATGCATTTAAAGAGGGAACATCTGATAGCTCTGGGTTATCTACAAGGAAAACTTCTGCATCCGTGGTACCCCACTGCCAGAGCAACAAGAGGCAACAGTGTGCAGCCTCAGATTACCTGCACAGAGTCCAATAAGAAATTGGGGGTCTTCAGTCACAGAAAGCTGTTTAAAAAATATTTTTTAATCAAGCTGTTGGAACAAGAATTAAAGAGGTATGTGCCACGCCACTGGTTCTAGAAACTTCAGTTGTTTGAATACCTCATCTCACCCGAGCTAATGAAGGACACTTGTGAAAGCAAATCGGAATCTGTAAATAATCTGACAGTGCCAAAAACAGGCAAGTTGGTGCAAAGTAGATGCAACTCTTCTATCAACGTCATCTGGGGAGAAAACCCAGAGAGAGTGTGTTGGCCAGTGCAGTTTTACATTATGCATTATCTTCACTCACATCAGAACTTCAAATCAAACAGTTCCACAGTCAAGAAAGATAACCTTAAATGACAATAAAACACCCTGTTTGTAAAGAGGCCAATGGGTGCAAGGTACACACAACACTTGTACTGATGGCAGCTTACCAGTGGCGGTGTCCAGATGACAGGGTCTTCTGACGGGCATCATCCTCACCGTCACTGGCTTTTTAGCGATCACGTGACGTCGACCGGCCACTGCCCTTGCCACTGTCATCACACCATACATCAACCATTGAAGCAAAACTGACTGCTACCTCAGACCACAACACAAGCCGATCAAATAGTGCTATGACACGTGCAGAGCATGTTGCATTGAGACTATGATCCATTTTGATCATGGTCAAATGACTGCATGATGTACAATCAGTTGCTATGGGAAACCACAGACCATGATGTCACCATCGAGCAACTGATTATGATTCATTCTACCATAGAATAATTTAAAAGGTTTTCCTTTTAAATTTTTAATGATTTCCCCTTTTAAATCCAACAGCACACAGATTGCTATGCTTCTTTGATAGCGTTACTTGGTTTGTTTTAGTAAAAAGCTCATCTGAAATTTAATAACCCATCTGATATTCCTGTTGCCATGATAACCGATGCAGACAAACATGATACAGAGGTGACGGTGTTAGCTGTCACTCTGTAAAACACAAACAAGCTGTCAGTTGTACAATTGTACTGACCTTCTGGTTTCTCAAAGACGACGTGGACAACTCTCTCCTCTTCATTGATCCTGACATCATCCACCTTGCCACCGCCATTACGAGAACTCTCAAAGTGGTTCAAGAAGATGTCATCACTCAACAGAAAGTCTTCATCAACCGTCACCTCCACCGTCCTGCACGCCTCTTTCTCCTCCTCTGTCGGAACATTATCACATCACATGACTGCAGTGCTACTGTCTGACTTTCCATTGATGCTACAATGGCTGTCATCAAACAGATGTGCTATCTTTGGTGACTGAATAATGTCTGGCTATTTCTCAACCCCACCCCCCACCCCCAACCCCACCCCACAAGCACTGTGAAGATTAAATGTTCTGCAGGTGTGAGTCAGTGACAGACATGATACCAAGTGGAAGTTAAGCAAAGTATGTCAAAAGCATTGTCCCACAAACATTAGAGACAGGGCTGAAAGAAAAAGTAAAAGAAAAAGACAGGAACACTTGTACTGATGGCAGCTTACCAGTGGCGGTGTCCAGATGAGAGGGTCTTCTGACGGGCATCATCCTCACCGTCACTGGCTTTTTAGCGATCACGTGACGTTGACCGGCCACTGCCCTTGCCACTGTCATCACACCATACATCAACCATTGAAGCAAAACTGACTACTAACTCACCTCACAACACAAGCCGATCAAAGAGTGCTATGACACGTGCAGAACATGTTGCATTATGACTATGATCCACTTTGATCATGGTCAAAGGACTGCATGATGTACGATCAGTTGCTATGGGAAACCACAGACCACAATGTCACCATCAAGCAACTGATTATGTAATGTAAGTTTCAAACTTGTTCTAATCTTAGCATGACATATATATATATATACACACACACATTTTACTTTGTACCATTTATACAGCAATGGGCATTCCTGTGGTCAGTTCTGGGTCTTGTGTGTCACAAAGAGACCACAATGTCAATGACAGGTTACAAGCTGATTATACTTAAGTTATCTTTAACACACCATATCATGACTTCGCTTTACTATATAAAAAAAAAATCAATCTATTTAAAAGGTTTGCCTTTAAATCCAACAGCACACAGATTGCTCCACTTCTTTGATAGCGTTACTTCAGTTGTTTTAGTAAAGAGCCCATTTCAAATTTAATAACCTGTTTGCTATTCCTGTCACGATGATAACTGATGCAGATCAACATGACACAGAGGTGACGGTGTTAGCTGTCATTCTCCAAAACACAAAGCAAGCTGTCAGTCATACAACTGTACTGACCTTCTGGTTTCTCAAAGATGACGTGGACAACTCTCTCCTCTTCATTGATCCTGACATCATCCACCTTGCCACCACCATTACGAGAACTCTCAAAGTGGTTCCAGAAGATGTCATCACTCAACAGAAAGTCTTCATCAACTGTCACCTCCACCGTCCTGCACGCCTCTTTCTCCTCCTCTGTCGGAACATTATCACATCACATGACTGCAGTGCTACTGTCTGACTTTCCATTGATGGCTGTCATCAAACATGCAAACCTTGTTCATTGCTAGTGCTTCAGGTTGCAATTCCATTGTCACAAAACAGTTAGTTAGTTAGTTAATTAATGCTCAATGCCCAGTTGACTGCAGTGGTCACATCAGGCCAGAAGACAACTCATCAACAGCTGAGCCACTGCTCAAGTCACACCTCATTTCATGCTGGAAGAGGACTGGACCAGATGAAGCTGAATAGACTGCAAAGGCAAAATTCACACAGGTAAAATTCCTGGCAGTGGGTGAAGCATGCGGCGCCATATATTTAAAGAGGGAACATCTGATAGTTCTGGGTTATCTACAAGGGAAACTTCTGCATCCGTGGTATCCCACTGCCAGAGCAACAAGAGGCAACAGTGTGCAGCCTCAGATTACCTGCACAGAGTCCAGTAAGAAACTGGAGGTCTTCAGTCACAGAAAGCCGTTTAAAAAATATTTTTTAATGAAGCTGTTGGAACAAGAATTAAAGAGGTATGTGCCATGCCACTGGTTCTAGAAACTTCAGTTGTTTGAATACCTCATCTCACCTGAGCTAATGAAGGACACTTGTGAAAGCAAATCGGAATCTGTAAATAATCTGACAGTGCCAAAAACAGGCAACTTGGTGCAAAGTAGATGCAACTCTTCAATCAACGTCATCTGGGGAGAAAACCCAGAGAGTGTGTGTTGGCCAGTGCAGTTTTACATTATGCATTATCTTCACTCAAATAATAACCTCAAATCAAACAGTTCCACAGTCAAGGAAGATAACCTTAAATGACAATAAAATACCCTGTTTGTAAAGAGGCAAATGGGTGCAAAGTATACACAACACTTGTACGGATGGCAGCTTACCAGTGGCGGTGTCCAGATGAGAGGGTCTTCTGACGGGCATCATCCTCACTGTCACTGGCTTTTTAGCAATCACGTGACGTCGACCGGCCACTGCCCTTGCCACTGTCATCACACCACACATCAACCATTGAAGCAAAACTGACTGCTACCTCAGATCACAACACAAGCCAATCAAATAATGTTCTAACATGTGCACAGCATATTGCCTCACCTGTAAAACAGATCAACAAACACCTAGCATGCCTGGGCTACTACACCCATTTTGTTTTTTTAAATTATTTTGGTTGTCTCAGTAACAAACTGGAAATCCACCTGATATTCCTGTTGCCCAAACTAGGCCTACCAATGCAGACAAACATGAGATAGAGCTGATGACGTAAACAAAGAGGGAGCTGTCAATCATAAAACTGTACTGACCTTCTGGTTTCTCAAAGACGACGTGGACAACTCTCTCCTCTTCATCAATCCTGACATCATCCACCTTGCCACCGCCATTACGAGAACTCTCAAAGTGGTTCCAGAAGATGTCATCACTCAACAGAAAGTCTTCATCAACTGTCACCTCCACCGTCCTGTGCACCTCTTTCTCCTCTTCAGTCAAAACTACTGGTGAGCAATATGACTGTACATGTGTTCTGGCACCAGGGGAGAAAGCATCACTGTATGTTTCTGGGAACAGTCCTCCTGTTGCATCTGGCACGCACACACACGCACGCATGCACGCACGCACACACGCACACACACACACATTCCATTTAATCAATTACAAAAGGCAGGATGTTTTGAAATAGTTTTGTAACATAAGTCATATAATAAATTCTGCCAGCAGCAGTGTTGAAAGAGGAAGATAAATCACAGTTATTAGCTAAGTGATAGAGACAAACTAACCGTTTTGATCAAACCAAAAAGACAAGATAGGGCATCATTGAAGCAATATCAACAGCAATATAATTGCATCAAGCAGTTGCTAACGGCTAAATTTTGACCATGGCAGAGAGAAAGGAGAAGAGAGAGAGATTTTTGCTTCAAACAGTCACCACATTCGCATACACATACATGCAAACTCTCTCACACACACACACACACACACACACACACACACACACACACACACATATGAATGTGCATGCTTTCACACAGGAATTGTGTGACAAGTTCTCACAGCTTACAAGTTTACCCGTTCAGTCACACACATGAAATACAATAATCTGTATTAAAACAAAATTGCAAAATGAGATTAACAGGCCTTAGCCCAATTTTCTAGCGTTTTACTTAAAAATAAAATAACACTGTTTGAACGTTACAATCTTTTTCTACATCAGACAAATTTGGAGTTTTCATCTGCAGCCCTTCTTACTTTCTCAGCATCAATATAAAAAAAATGGCTAGATTCACAAATTTTCCAGAAGTAGCATTTCAGTAACACTGTAAACAGACCGAGAAACTGAGAAAGAAAGAGGCAAAGAGAAACAGACAGGCAGACAGTGAGAGACACAGAGGGACTGAGACACAGATATGCAGAGACAGAGAGACAGACTTACACAGACAGAAAGATACAGATATGCAGAGACAGACAGACAGACTTACACAGACACAGAGAGAGGATGACTCACATGGGATATGAGGCAAGCTGGGTGATGGTGTCACTGCACCATAGGCAAGAAAGGAGGGATCATGGACAGTTTCATGAACCCCGGACTTCAGCTGGCATTGCTTGTGCTGCAAGGGATCAACTTCTGCCTGGGCTGCTTTGATTTCTGGATGCTCACAAACATCAGACCCATACACATCTGAGACCTCCGCGGTCTCACCACCCTGTGGAGTCCAAAACTGCAATGAGAGGATAGTAGTGCCAGTAAAGATAATCGTACTGATAATCATATAATTATACTTAGTAAATCTAATTGTTATGCTTTGGAGTATCTGATAAAAGGGAGCCTTTATTATCATGATGCTGGTGGTGATAACAACACAGCTTATGATAATGATGACAGTAATACACAATAATAATGGATGGTAACAACATCAGAGCAGCAGCTGTGTGCTATATATAGCCATACAAGTAGTGATACAAGAAGAATGAACACGACAAGAATACTGCATGTGCAGCAATGTGTCATGATGATGACTATGCTGATGTTTTAGAGAGAGAGAGAATTTTTCATCTTATGTGATGTTTTGGCATTCACTGACAAGTACAACAGCTGCCACTAGTGCCAGCATAAACTGCCAGTAGTAAAGGGAAGGAAGCATTCAGTATTCTAGTTGTTTTGGAAACACCCATCCCTAATAAACCGTACAGTTTCGCTGGATGTAATGCACGATAAAAGAAAGAAGGAACTTGTTATGTTCTTTCTATTGTTAGTTAGACGTACAACATAATCAATAAAAGAACTGCGGACATCATGGTTTTACTACTGTATTCTACTAAATAATGCTATGGTAAAATGTACAGAGAAGGAAGGAAGCGGTCTGCTTGGGGGTGGAATGCCAAGTGCTCGCACGGCGGGGAAACGCATACCTTTGTCTTGAAGCCTTTACCAAATAAGGACATTACGGTCTAGACACTAAAGGAACCACTAAGCATAGGCGCTTTACATAGTTACTTTTACTAGCTCTAAGACTCTTGTACATTACACTTCCTTCCCCCTTAACGAAGGCGACACTACCGCGAACGAATGTAGTGGCCCAAGATGCCCGATACAATTCCACACGGTGGATCTCATGCAACCGACAATAGCTCAATCAGCTGTTATGGTTGTCCTTTGAAGCACTGTCTCGGATCGAGTGAGTCAATGCACATTCACAAATCAAGTTTTGCAGGTGGTTTCCGGATCCTTGTTGATCGTCGAACACCAGCCGTCTCTTCTAGCTTGGGCTGTGGGTTTGGAACCAGAGTTGTGTCTGATGTTCTCCCCTGGCGGCTGGCAGCTGGACTGGATACTGGAGATGTAGTGGATCCCTCAGGGACAGGCACAGGTGACAATATCTCAGGGGAATCAGGATTTGGGGAGTGTGCGGGGTTACGCACCTCTGGAATCAGACTGGTGGGCCTACTGGGTGAGTTAGGATGGGCCTTTGTCACCTGTGTGTCTGGCAGTGGGCTCAGTTCTGATGAGAGATTGGGCAGAAATCTTGCACAGTACCGCAGCATCCCTAGGTATGACCTAAGCTCACTGACGTTTGATGGAGCTGGAGCGTCAGTGATTGCTCTCACTTTTTCCGGCACAGGGTGTAGTCCGTCCTTGTCTATAATGTGACCTAGGTACTCCACCCGCTCCTTCAGGAACTCGCACTTGGATTTATGCAGTCTGAGGCCGTGCTCCTCTAGCCGCTGAAGTACTTGGTCCAGTCTGTCCAAGTGTTCTTCTACTGTTGCTCCGGTCAGCTCTATGTCGTCCATGAAGGCGACTACTCCTGGAATCCCTTGCAGGATTTGCTCCATAGTCCGTTGGAATAGAGCTGGGGCCGAAGAGATGCCAAAAGGTAAGCGGCGATAGCGATAGAGCCCTTTGTGAGTGGTGATTGTGAGCAAGTGCTGGAATTTCTCCTCCACCTCCATTTGGTGGTAGGCCTGTGTGAGGTCAAGTTTTGAGAACACTTTGCCTCCTGCAAGAGTGGCAAACAAGTCGCTGGGCTTTGGAAGTGGATGCTGGTCCACATCCAATACTTGATTCAGGGTGACTTTGTAGTCTCCACAGATCCTCACGCCTCTTGTTTTCTTGGGGACAACGACAATAGGTGATCCCCACTCACTGTGAGTGACCTTCTCCAGCACTCCCTCTTGCTCCAGCTTTTCAAGCGACGCCTCCACTTTGGGGCGAAGTGCAAACGGAACAGGCCGGGCCTTGACAAATTTGGGTGTCGCACCAGATTTCAAGTGCAGCTTTGCCTTGAACTTCTTCATGGTACCTAGACCCTTCTCAAAGACTGCCTCATGTTTGTCTAAGACCTGCTGTAATGTTCTGCTTTTGATGTGGAACACCTCCTTCCAGTCAATCTTAATCTTGCTGAGCCAATCACGACCGATGATCGGCGGCTGGTCCGTGACATCAGCTACCAGGAGCTCCAGACGATGTCTCTCCCGTTGGTGCTGCACCTCAACCAGACAGGTACCCAGGAGTGGAAGCTTCTCGCCAGAGTACGTCGTGAGATTGACAGGTGTCTCCCTCAGTTTCTTCTTGGGAAAGCTCTGCTTCCAAATGTCCTTGCCAATGAGGCTTTTTCCTGAGCCGGTGTCAATTTCCATTCTTACAGGAACTTGGTCTATCACCATTGTTGTTGACCATGGCTCTTTGCTTGCCTTCACTGGAGTGTTTGTGTGAAAGATGCCTAAAGTCTCTTCCTCGTCTTCCTCTTCCCCTGACGTTTGCGCGTCGAGGAACCCGACTTTGCTGCGGCACATTGACTTGAGATGACCCTTTTTGTGGCATCCGTGACATTCGTACTGCCTGAACTTGCATGTCGACGCGTGATGGTTCTGACCGCAGCGATAGCACTTGCAGGCGCCTGTGCTTGCGCCGCTCTGCTGCTGACCTCGCCGACTGCCCCCATAGCGGCCACCACCCCGCCCTCGCTTGCTGCGCGCTGGCCGTGGCTGCTGCGCCTGTTCACTACTGGAGTGACCTAATGCATGCATGCCGCCCGCTGCGTCTTTGTCTGAAGTACCGCTTAATTCCCGCGAAATTGATTCGCGCGCGAGAGCGATCTCTACCGCCTTGGCGAAAGTCAAGTGCTTCGCTTCTCTCAGCTTTCTCTGTGTTTCTCTGTCTCCTATTCCAATAGCAAAAATGTCACGCAACGCTTGGTCAAGAAAAGCATCAAATTCACATTCTGCTGCTAAAAGTTTCAGCTCCGCTACGAAGTCTGTGACACTTTCTGTGTCTTTCTGCTTTCTTGTATAAAACCTCGCTCTGCGTGAAATAACTGAGTCCGTTGGTTGTACATGCCGCTTCAGTGTTTGGTACAATTCATCTATGGTTTTGTCTGAAGGCAGAGCTGGTGCAATAAGGGACTTCAAAAGTTTGTACGTTTTGGGACCAACTACACTGAGGAAGACGTCCACTTTTGCACTGTCACGCACATTGTTAGCTCTGTAGAAGGCATGTAACCTCTCAAAATAAGAATCAATGTCAGTAGATGAACAGTCGAACTCTTCTAATCTTCCAAAATGAGACATGATGCAACAAGCAATAATGCAGACGATAAGAAAAACGGTTCGATCTGACCTGCGTTTGGTGATGTTGACCTACAGTAGAAAACACAGTCCTTGATCAAAGCAAGCACACATCCAGCAACAGTCCAACACAATAGATCTGCACTGAGTCTTGCCTGGCTGGGTTCTCCTGTTGCCGAAACTAGGGAGAAAATGCACCAAGTTCACTCTGCTCACAAGTCTTTGACACAGGAATCGCACATCTCGTCGCCACTGTTATGTTCTTTCTATTGTTAGTTAGACGTACAACATAATCAATAAAAGAACTGCGGACATCATGGTTTTACTACTGTATTCTACTAAATAATGCTATGGTAAAATGTACAGAGAAGGAAGGAAGCGGTCTGCTTGGGGGTGGAATGCCAAGTGCTCGCACGGCGGGGAAACGCATACCTTTGTCTTGAAGCCTTTACCAAATAAGGACATTACGGTCTAGACACTAAAGGAACCACTAAGCATAGGCGCTTTACATAGTTACTTTTACTAGCTCTAAGACTCTTGTACATTACAGAAGTAAAGACATTTTCAGTATCAGTTATCTCCCTGAATTCTTCTGCCCTGAGGTAACCCTGTGTGGTCAACGGGATGTTAAAATCCAGTTAATAACCTACTAACTTCCCACAGTCTCTGGCTTCCAGACTATCATAAAATCACCCGGAGAAAATATGATGGAGCAAGAACACATACATTTTCCATTTGCCAGAGTCAACAAACTAAGCGGCACCTTCATCAGCTGCAAACACAAACATTCAACGTCTGTAACCACAGACGTTCTGTGATGGTTCTTGGAAAGGAGTGTCTGTATTGTTTGGTGTTGCAACATGGCACTGTGTAGCATCTGTTGTTGGAAGGGATGTAGTTTTCTATTGGGTTACTGAACACAAAGTCTGCTGATCTGCTGCATCTGCTCTGATGCCCTTGTTTCTGAGGAGTCAGGAATGTATCTGCTGGCACCACAACCCCTCAACTGTCTTGTACGTGAAGGTAAGGCGCAGTTGTTCATGCCGCTCAAGGAGAGTTGGGTGATCATGTTTGTGGAGGAGACCCACCATAGAGCCTGGTGTTTTGGACCTATTGTCCCTGGCTATGGTGCCTACATTTTGCTGAATTTGCTCCAACCTGTTGATCAGTTTGATGTCTTGCTTGACTCCCAGTTACTCTGTTTGCAGGCTGTGGAGCAGTGCCTGAGGTTCTGACTAAGGAACCCCAGGGGGAAGTTTGTTTTCTTTGTGATGTTGTTGATGTGGTGGGTCCATTTAAGGTTGTCAGAGAAGTTGGTTCCTAGGTAGGGGTTGGTGGAAACTTTCTTGAGGATGTTGTTTAGTGAACAGAGGAAGGATGAAGATGGGGACCGTGCCAGGCTCAAGATGGAGCACTTTGTGGTGCTGAACTGCATGCCCCATCCTTTGCCTATGTCTCTAGGCTTCTAGGCTAAACCATGACACCCATAAACTGAGATGCAGTGTGACAAAGACCGCCTCGATGTAAGACCAAAGGAGGCTACTGCACTTGAAAAAGGTCTCAGCTTCTGTAGCCCTTCATGCCATGCTCTCATGGTGACCTTCACTCTCAGTGTTCCTGCCTCCTTCCTTGCCCAAGGCAGTTCTGATCAAAGCCCACAAGATCAGAGAGTCCACATAGGAGGACTGGTGGAGGGATGTAGTGGCAGTCTGCTCTTGGGAAAGGGGGGGGGGGGGGATGCACAGTCTGACTCCACAACTTAGCTAACATTGTTGTCAGTCATGGTAGGTGTCCTGCATATATGTTGAATCAGAACAGGCATTACTGAATACCACTGAAGTGACTCATGATCAGCAGCAGTGCAGTGTTTCCTTCGGATGGCAGCCCACCAACGATCTGATGTCACCTCTGTGGACCTCTGGGGGTGGGGCCATGATGTGGAATGAGCCCTGAGTGTGGCCAGAGGTAGGGATACAGGACAAGCGGTGCTGGAGTAGTGTCTCTGAGGTTGGAACAGATGATAGGAGAGCAAAACATTTTGGGGGGTACCTGCTTTTGTTGTAATTGTTTTTGTTTGTTTGTTGTTGTTGTTTTTTGGGGGGTGGGGGGTGGGGATTTGGTTTTTTAGTGTTTTTCTTTTTTCTTTTTCTTTCTTTAGTGTTTGTTTTCTTTTCTTTCTTTCTTTTGTGTGTGTGTGTGTGTGTGTGTGTGTGTGTGTGTGTGTGTGTGTGTGCGTGCGTGCGTGCGTGCGTGCGTGCGTGCGTGCGTGCGTGCGTGCGTGCGTGCGTGCGTGCGTGCGTGCGTGAGTGCGTGCGTGCGTGCATGTCTTTTTTCTTCTTTTTTTTTTCCTTTTTTAATATTTTTCTTTCTTTCCTTTATTACTATATTAGTGTTTGTTTTCTTTGTGGTTTTGAAATTACACTTGTCTGTCCACTTTCCTTTATGCCATAGGTCTGGATCCTCATCATCAGTTGAGGATATTTGCCATATTTGGGATTCCCTCAACACATATAATACATGAAAGAAGAGCCACAAGAATATGTGTAAACAGCATCAAATAAACAGCATTAAATCAGTCTAATAGTTATAGTTACGTTATTTTGCTTGCCCAAGATCCAGGGAGCGTCACTGTACGTTGGTTTAGCTTCACTCAATGGTACACCAATTCCTTGCCCCTCAGACCATTGCTTTTCACAGCACGGGATCCATACCCTGATGTCCAATGGTGAGCCACTGAGTGAAGTCAAACCAAAGTACAATTACAGTGCAATTTCTTCATGTACCTCTTCTTCTTCTTCTTCCTCCTGTTGACCTCGTACCGCTTCCTTGTCCTGTTCATGTTCTACCAGCTGCTGAATCCATTCTTTGGGAATGTCACTGGTATTGGCAAAACCAAGCGTGATGCTAATGGCTTGGCGTTGACAGCCCAGTTCCGTCTTTGACTTAGTGAATCGTGTTTGACAAAGCTTTCTTTCTGAAATGGAAAGAAATAAGCATACATGTGTCATATATTGTGAAGCAACACATGTATGTTATATAGAGGATGCAAGGGAAGTAACCCATGTAATACTAATGTTACTTGTGGAACAAGGGTGATCGTTGCTGAATAAAAACATGTCTCCCCACATGTCTGTTTTGGTTTGATATGTTCGCCCACATAAAGATATAACATGGTGTCAGAAGTGGGATATGTTTCAATCCAGAAGCATCCTGATGAACAGAACCCATATGAAGCCAGATAAGTACACAGATGGACAATAAAATGGATACTGCGTCAAGTAATCCTAAATTTAATTGGGATATTGCTGATCTGATGGGAGAATGGAAAGCCTTTAGTAGCTATGCAAAAGCCTCTGTGCTTAACCTGGGACAGTATGGATTCCGGGGGGGTGCATCACTTCAAATCGAAAATGCACAGTTAAAACTGCATTTTTCAACCTGCATGCTTGTGTTATCGTTTGAGTGAATGAATACTCTACAGCCTACACTGTGTGTTATTTTATTTCATGCCTTTGAAAGTAGTATAATCTTTGAAAAAACGTCATTTTACGGGTAGTGCGGCCGGCCTCGCGCCGTGGACCGATTTCCGAGAGGACACTGTTTCGGGTGGCTCTCTTCAAACTCCTCGTACCATCGCAAATGAAGACGTACAAGGCTTAAACTTTACAGCCAATCAGAAGAAAGAACGCTCTTTCGTGCGGTATGTGAACTTTTTTGATGCGGTCTATGAAAACAGCGTAATGGCGGTAAGTACGGTTGTTGTAATTTCTTTATCAAATATTTTGTTAAAATTGGTCATTTAGGAAAAAAGTTCACCCACAGGCTTATTCTGTGTTCTTTTATCTACAAGAGCATGTATTTCACTAGTGGTTTTGTTGAAAAATACGACGGTAATGGGCTTAAAACGATGACGAAGTGGCAAAAAAATCTCTCAAACTCGGCCTGCGCATCGCGTGGGTTCGTCGGACTCCAGATCAAGCGAGATGGAGGAGACTTAAAAATACAAAGCAGCTCTCATTTAAGTGCAGTAAAAGCACTAAAACTAAAGCTAAACACGCTGACTTGAGGAATATTCGGTTGATTTGTTTATTCCGTCAGGTATTTGGTTAAGTTTATAAAAGTTTGGGGATCGTTCTTGGAACATTCCATCTCCAGCTACTGGTCACTCCTGCCTCAGTAATGGCCGCACCCAGAGTGCTTTTTATCGGACCTGGATTTTGACTACGGGCAGGTCTATTTCTTCAGCCGAGGGGTGTCATATTTAATCAGTGCTATTTTCTTGATTTACATTGGTCTGGATGTTTTAAAGATTCTTCTTTCTTCCCCCTTTGAAATTTATATCAGTGATTTTTTGTTTGTCCAGATTTAATATTTATGGCCCTTTCAGTTTCAGGTAGAGAGATGCTTTGCAGACTTAATTAAGTGTCTCTTTAGTCTTCTTTTTTTTTCTTTTTCTTTTTAACTGAAATTTTTGAAAATCTTTTTGGTTGGGTGGGTGCCAGCATTTCTCATGATGTATAATAATAATAATAAATTAATAAAACAAGATTAAAAAGTGTTAACAAGTGGAGTAAAATATCAGTTTTATTTTTAATTTGATTTATTTATAATGTTATTTATATTAACTTTAATAAATGGTTTCATATAATGATCCAAAGATTTAGCAGTTTTTTAATGTTTCTTTTATTGTGTGGTTGCAGGTTCTAGAGCCTTTTGTGAGAGTGATGCAGCTGTGCCCAAACCCAGGCAGACCAGATGGATTTATATAGAACTTAGAAGACCACAGTCATCATGAATTTTGTTGTTTTTTATGGCAATTGGTGAATCATTAAAATTAAAAAAACTGGAACAGTTATTTTTGTCATCATTGTGTGACTGTGTGAATGACTGCTTTTTGGTGAGGTTGAATTGGACAAAAAGCTGATATTATGTGGAAAGGTATATATTTTTGCAAATAAATTAGCCTAACGAGCTTGTTTGTTATATTATGGTAATGATATGAACACAAATTGACATTGATTGATCCTGTTTACCTGTGGTAATTGCAACACAAAAAACAACATTGAAACAAAATCTGAAAGTTCTAGTTAAAAAAAGAAAAGAAACTAAATTAAATTAGCATGTTTATTAATATGCTAATTTATGCAAATATACTGAATTACTTCACAAGGTTGACACCATTTCAGTCAATTTACTATAATGGCAAAGCTCCAGGAGCTGAATTTCAGTATTCTGATAGATGTGGCAGGTAACTTCATATAAACAATTTATGAAAAATGTATAGATGCTCGTTATGCTAATTTATGCAGATTAGATTGCACATCAGTGATCTGCTAATGCTACAGGTACAAATTTCAACAAGGTTACCACAAATAAGAAACCCCATGTGCAGATTTTGAAGATTGTTTCAGGGATAATTAAGGTATCTAAACAACCAGGAACAGTAACGAGTTTGTTATGTAATTTATGCAAATGAGGGATCAAATTGGGTTAGATTCTATGCTAAGAAGTGGTGTACACTATTGGTCTATCTAAATTTCCTTGTTTAAAATCTGTAAGTCCTGTGAACATGCACAAATCAGTTAATTATTATACTTAATTAGTTATTACATAACAGTATGCTAATTATCTTTTGAAATTGGATTGTGAGGCACTTTTTTTCACCGTTTTTGGATTCGTCATGTCCCAAAATATAAATTCACCAACTTTAATACCAATGACTTGAGTCATTCAGATTTTATGTACATAAACCCTTACTATTGCTACTTTCCACAGGTCCACCCTTTTGCCTTCATATCCTTCATTGTCATAGTAAAGGACTGTCCCGAAATTGAGCTGATTTTTGGAACTTAAAATGTGAATATCTCCCAAACTATTGATCTGATTTGAGTGAAATAAACTGCGATGGATTCAGCTTCAAGAGCCCTTTAATTTGATACACTTCATTCAGTCAGAGGCATAAAGCAATTTTTGGCTGTTGCATAGCTACCTTTAGACAGCATGTAGAGTTCATGTTCAAAAGTCCATTGAGGGCGAAGAACGAAGAAGAGCGATGCTGTTATTTGATGCTGTGGGTAGGCGAGAAAGGAAGAAGAATATTTTCCACATGGGACATGACTGATGCACAACAGAAAGTCCTGCAAGAATACCGTGCTATGATAGGTTCCAGGCCTACGTACAACCCAAGTCAAACCCAATTTTTGCAAGATACAAACTGCACAGCAAGATTCAAGAACCAGGTGAGACTGTCCAACAGTTCGTGACCGCATTAAAACTGCTGGTGAAAGACTGTGAGTATGGACAAGCAGAAGATGACATTGTGCGAGACAGAATCGTGTTCGGCACAAAATCCGCCAAAGTGCGTGAGAAGCTCATTGACATTGGTTCAGATTTAACTCTAGAAAGAGCCATAGAGGTAGCTAAAGTGGACGAAGTTTCAGTTCAGCAACTCAAAGAAATGACAGATGAAACTGAACAAGGTGTACATACAGTGAAGAAGAAGAACTGGAGACACAAAGACTCAAAGTCCAGTGCAGCTACACATACATGTGGTAGATGTGGTAGGCAACATGGTGATGCTCCCTGTCCAGCAATGGGTAAAGTCTGCCGGAAGTGTAACGCAAAAAATCACTTCGAGAAGATGTGTAGGACAAAGAAGAAAGTGACCATTCACTCACACAAACAAAGAGTGAACACAGTTGATGACTCTGATAGTTCAGACACAGAATACTTTGTTGGGACAATAAATCAGAAAGACATCAGTGCTGTGAACACAGGCTGGTACAAAACCATAGAGGTTGAAGGGGTCAAAGTGAACTTTCAGCTAGACACAGGTGCTAAGTGCAGTATCATTTTGCACAGAGTATTCAAAACACTGAGTCGAGCCAGTGACAAGAAGATGACAAAGTCAAGAGCAAGACTAACATCATATTCTGGACATCACATCAAGACACTAGGGACAACAAACCTCACATGTGTTTGCGAGAATGTACAACACAATGTCCAATTTTTCGTGACAGAAATGGACAGCACAGCAATCCTAGGTGTTGAGGCGTGCCAGAGACTAGGACTCATTGAGAGACTTTGTTCAGTTGGTGTTGATATCACAGAAGAGTATGCAGACTCATTCAAGGGATTAGGTTGTCTTCCTGGAGAATACAAAATCAAGCTCGACCCAAGTGTTCCACCTGTGGTACATGCTCCAAGAAAGGTACCAGTAGCACTCCATGATCGTGTCAAGGAAGAACTCCAGAGGATGGAGAATGATGGTGTGATCAAGAAGCAAGAAGAGCCAACAGACTGGGTGAACAGCATGGTCATTGTAGAAACACACAAGAAACTGAGAATCTACTTAGACCCAAGAGACTTGAACAAAGCGATCAAACGAGAACATTTCCCCATGAAGACGATTGAAGAAGTCGTACAGACATGCTGGGAGCAAAGGTGTTTTCAAAACTTGATGCAACTTCAGGTTACTGGCAGTTGAAACTTGACGAAGAAAGCTCCAAGCTGTGCACGTTCAACACTCCATTTGGACGTTATCGCTTCCTTCGTGTTCCATTTGGCATTGTCTCGGCAAGCGAAATATTTCAGCAAGTGATGTCTCAGATGGTCGAAGACATTGAGGGAAGTGAAGCTATCATGGATGACATAGTGGTGTGGGGAAAAGACCAAGCAGAACACGACATGCGCCTGAAGCAGGTCATGGACAAGGCAGAGGCATGTGGTCTGAAGTTCAACAAAGGCAAGTGCAAGTTTCGACAGAACCAGATTTCCTATGTCGGACATGTATTTTCTGTGGAAGGTCTGAAAGCAGATCCAGAGAAGATCGGAGCAGTTCAAGACATGAAGCGACCACAGAGCCAGAGAGAACTGATGACATTTCTCGGATTCATCCAATATCTGAAGAAATTCATGCCCAACATGGCAGATATCAGTGCTCCTCTCAGAAAACTGACAGAGAATGATGTTGAGTGGAAGTGGACAGACTGAAGAGAACAGTTTCAACAAGCTGAAGAAACTGGCAACAGAAGCTCCAGTACTCGGGTTCTACGACCCTACATTACCTCTCACACTCTCAGTAGACTTGTCATCTACAGGTCTTGGTTGTGTCATCATGCAGGAAGGCCAACCAATAGCATATGCCTCACGTGCACTGACCAAAACGCAGCAGAACTATGCACAAATTGAAAAAGAGACACTGGCAGTCGTGTTCGGGTGCGAAAAGTTCCATCAGTTTGTGTATGGTCGAACTGTAGAGGTAGAAACAGACCACAGACCCCTGCAGTCAATCTTCAACAAGCCGCTACATCAAGCGCCAGCGAGACTCCAACGCTTTCTGCTGCAACTACAGAAGTATGACCTGCAAGTGACCTACAAGCCAGGAAAGTACTTGTATGTCGCTGACACTCTGAGTCGATCGTACCTCCAAGAGACAAAAGAGCAACTGGTCTCAGAGACAGAGATAAATGCAATCAACCCCAAGTCGTATTTACCCATCTCACCAGAAAAGTACGCACAGTTCCAACGAGAAACGGCAAAAGACTTGGAACTGAAAGCCCTGAGCAGTGTGATTCTCAAAGGATGGCCTGACAACAGAGAAGATGTATCTCCAGCTGTCAGACAGTACTTGTCTTACAGAGATGAACTCACCTGTCTGGACAGTTTGCTGTTCAAGGGAGATAAGATCATAGTACCCAAAACACTTCAGTCGGAGATGTTGGAGAAGATCCATGAGACACACCTGGGCATTGTCAAGTGCAAGAATAGAGCAAGGCAAGTCTTGTTCTGGCCAGGAATGTCTGCACGCATAGAAGAGACTGTGGCAGCCTGCGCATTGTGTGCAGAACACTCGAGAGCAAACGCAAAGGAGCCATTGATTCCAATGGAGATTCCAGAACGACCTTGGGCAAAGGTCGGAGCAGATCTTTTTGAGTTCAACAACCAACATTATCTGCTCATAGTGGACTACTTCTCAAAGTGGCCAGAAATCTCCAAACTGGCCAATCTGTCAGCCAAGAACGTTATTTCATACATGAAGAGTCAGATCTCCAGGTATGGAATTCCCGACGAGCTGATATCCGACAACGGACCTCAGTTTGCTTGTGAGGAATTTGCTCAGTTCATGAAGGACTACGACATCAAACACACAACATCCAGTCCTTACCACCCGCAAGCAAACGGGCAAGCAGAAAGAACTGTACAAACTGTCAAACGCTTACTGGTGAAGGCGAAAGATCCTTACAAAGCACTACTTGACTACAGAAACAGTCCTCTAGACACTGGATTCTCTCCTGCTCAACTGTTCCTGGGCAGACGGCTGAAGACAACGTTACCGACAACATCCAAACTCCTACAACCAGGACATGGCAATTCCAAGGAGCGTCACGCTGAAATGGTCTCTCGTCAGCAGAAGCAGAAATTCTACTTTGACAAGAAGGCAAGCGGAAACCTGTCGACATTTCAAGCCGGTGATCCAGTCATGATGAAGTTCGGGGACACCTGGAAGAGAGCTGAAGTAGTGACTCCTCACTCGACTCCCAGATCCTATGTAGTCAGAGATGAGCGTAAACAGTACAGAAGAAACAGGAGGATGCTGAGGCGCGCAGTGGTTGCCTCAAGAGACAGTGATTTGCCAGTGACTTTTCCATCACAGAGTGAAACAGAATGTGTGGCTAATCAAACAAGTGGTCAGACTCCATCACAATCAGATGACAACAGCCAAATGGTCAGAAAAGAAAATGTGGTGAAAACCAGATCAGGCAGAGTTGTCAAAATTCCAGCTAGGTTTCGTGATGATGATGCCTAAGGTCTACCATAATCATGGCCGTGTGACCAGTTGTCTAGTGATTGTGATGAAGAACTGAAGTAGGACAGTGAAGTGCTGTTTGATCAGTATTATTTTCCTGTAAATTAACAATTGCGTATTTGATCAAAGTGATTGTGTTTTACACTACAGAGACAGATAAGTTTGAAACTATGAAAGAACTGAATTTTCATACATTTGCGAAACATTACATGATAGAATGTTTATGAATAGTAATGTGTGTCACTAAAGAAAAGTGAAAACGGTTTATGGTGCAAAGACATTGCAGATGCCTAAGAAGTTTAGTTCTGATTTAAATTAGTTGTGTTTGAAAGTGATATGATTTTATTTTTTACAAACACTGAAGCAAGAACTCCTATAAGGATAGTTATGTGATTTTATAATTATATTTTGTTTAGAAGTGTTTTCACATAGTATACGAACATTTAAAGTTATGAATATTGAAATCAACAAGTTTCAAATTATTCAGTTTATTAAAATGTGCAGCAATAATTTTAAGCCTACAGAATTTTTAACAGATGTAAGAAACAAACAAAAACAAATGTGTGTGAAAGAACAAAGAATAATTATTGTTATGTGAATGGATCATAGTGAAAAGCCTTAAAGTTTTTCATGGTGAAAGAAACAGTTGCAAGTTTATTGTTTTGATAAGTGTATGGTTTATTTGTAAAATTTGGATCAAAGGAATTTGCTCAAAAGAAAGGGGATGTCATATATTGTGAAGCAACACATGTATGTTAGAGAGAGGATGCAAGGGAAGTAACCCATAAATTGTAATACTAATGTTACTTGTGGAACAAGGGTGATCGTTGCTGAATAAAAACATGTCTCCCCACATGTCTGTTTTGGTTTGATATGTTCGCCCACATAAAGATATAACAACATGTATAAGATAAAGCGTTCTATCAGTCACCGACATCGATCACTTGTTTATTCCACTGGAAACGTAGGTGCAACACATGAATAACAAACAAGATTTTTTTAATGTACATGTATAAATGATTCGTGCAGTGCACCTGTTAATTTGCCAATGAGATAACAGCTGTGGCAAGAGAAACAAAAGTTAAAATTTTGAACATGGCGCCTGCTCAAAATCTGTGTCGGCGTTGTGGCTACTATGTATTTTATATATATATATATATTTTATATCAGAAACAGTCTAACATTCAAATCATGCATGTTGCGTGATGTTCTGCCAGTAGCAGACGATACTTTATGACGTAATGAGTCATGTGATTAAATATGGTCGCATTGGAAACTACACATCATGTCTGTTGCTTGAATGAATGCAACTCTCTGCCTTGTCTATGACCTGCTGTTTAGCACTACGGCGGAAGCGGTTGCTGATGGACGTACATCAATGCTTCTTCTTCAAATGTTGCTTCATGTCCACAGAAACCCGCGGCATAAGGTGGCCCTTGGCGTCATTTTTTAGGTATTTTTGTATCTCCGCTTCTACTTAAGGTATTGCCATGAAATTTTGCACACATATAGATGTCTACCTCTACAACTTTCACAGTGAATTTGAAACACCAGAGTTCAGTAGGAAAGATTTTATTCAAATATTTCCTCAGAATTAACAATAAAAACGGGTACACTTTTGCCTCCTTTAAAAATCTATAACCTCTGTATCTAAATAAGTTAAAATTGGAATCAATTTAAAGGACAGTATCAGAACTGTGCAATAAACACATTAAATGACTTATTCAAATGCACACGTGAGGCTGTGCCCTCCTCATTTTCAAGCGAAAATTGAAAAATATTGACTTCAAAGAAAAATGACAGTAGCATTAAAACCATCAATTGTACACATTTGTAGATAGTTTTATTGCACTCAGCAGCCATTTTTACATATACATGCACATTTCCATGGAGATAGCTTCTCTGTAGCTTACACAGCAGAGGAGGCAAACTCGTACATGTGAAACAAAAGACAGTTTTGAGATTTTTGGCTTTGAAAAGAAACATAAATTTGACAATGAATAAACTCAGTTTTAACAACTTGCAGCCACATTGCTGTTTGTATTTCATCACTGTGATGCCTTCACAGTCTTTCAATGGACAAATCCTTGCCAGGTATTGAAGATGGATGGTTTTAGAACTGTCCAGCACCGTACACCTCGTCTTAACGCCTCTTCATTTTCTCCGTTAAAGCCTAAACTAGCCCACCCCTAAGATGACTGACATTTGTTAGTAATAAAGATTACCCATAGCAGAAACAAGCAGCGACGCCGTAGGCCGGATGGCCGAGGGCCGGGGGGGCTGCGACACCAACCACATTGCCGGTTGTATATATACAAACCCAGCCACCACGGTTCCGGAGCTGGACTAAAGTTAACTAAGCCAAAGAAGGAACCACACTTTAGAGTTGTTCGCTTAACTTGGGTCTCATGCGTGTGTTTCGGCTTTACCTGTCAGTGTGTACGTGTATGTGTGCGTTCATTCATGGTCAACACGTGATCAAATATGAGACCTATAAATTTCACTTTTCAGATGTTAACGTTTGCTATTTCTACGCCTTTGGTAT